>OX422215.1:186828403-187134822 GCA_949130495.1 Sambucus nigra | reverse complement strand
GACCAATGTAACTCGTAGGAACTGACCCCGCAGCCGCGGGACTCCCGGTTTGAGAATACGACGGTAATTTGCATATTTCTAGACCTAGGCTTAAAAACATGGCGTTCGAGGGTGAAAACCAGAAACAGCCCCTGAACGTCCCCGTGGGTGGCACCAACACCTCCCACGGGACCATTGTAACTCGTAGGAACTGACCTCGCAGCCGCGGGACTCCCGGTTTGAGAATACGACGGTAATTTGCATATTTCTAGACCTAGGCTTAAAAACATGGCGTTAGAGGGTGAAAACCAGAAACAGCCCCTGAACGTCCCCGTGGGTGGCACCAACACCTCCCACGGGACCATTGTAACTCGTAGGAACTGACCTCGCAGCCGCGGGATCCCCGGTTTGAGAATACGACGGTAATTTGCATATTTCTAGACTTAGGCTTAAAAACATGGCGTTAGAGTGTGAAAACCCGAAACAGCCCCCGAACGTCCCCGTGGGTGGCACCAACACCTCCCACGGGACCAATGTAACTCGTAGGAACTGACCCCGCAGTCGCGGGACTCCCGGTTTTAGAATACGATGATAATTTGCATATTTCTAGACTTAAGCTTAAAAACATGGCGTTAGAGGGTGAAAACCTGAAACAGCCCTCGAACGTCCCCGTGGGTGGCACCAACACCTCCCGCGTGACCAATGTAACTCTTAGGAACTGACCCCGCAGCCGCGGGACTCCCGGTTTGAGAATACGACGGTAATATGCATATTTCTAGACTAAAGCAAAACATGGCGTTAGAGGGTGAGATGTCGAAACATCCCCCAAACGTCCTCGTGGGTGGCACCAATACCTTCCACGGGACCAATGTAACTCGTAGGAACTGACCCCGCAGCCGCGGGACTCCCGGTTTGAGAATACGACGGTAATTTGCATATTTCTAGACTTAGGCTTAAAAACATGGCGTTAGAGGGTGAAAACCCGAAAAAGCCCCCGAACGTCCCCGTGGGTATCACCAACATCTCCCACGGGACCAATGTAACTCGTAGGAACTGACCCCGCAGTCGCGGGACTCCCGGTTTTAGAATACGATGATAATTTGCATATTTCTAGACTTAAGCTTAAAAACATGGCGTTAGAGGGTGAAAACCTGAAACAGCCCTCGAACGTCCCCGTGGGTGGCACCAACACCTCCCACGGGACCAATGTAACTCGTAGGAACTGACCCCGCAGTCGCGGGACTCCCGGTTTTAGAATACGACGGTAATTTGCATATTTCTAGACTTAGGCTTAAAAACATGGCGTTAGAGGGTGAAAACCCGAAACAACCCCCGAACGTCCCTGTGGGTGGCACCAACACCTCCCACGGGACTAATGTAACTCGTAGGAAGTGACCCCGCAGCCGCGGGACTCCCGGTTTGAGAATACGACGGTAATTTGCAAATTTCTAGACTTAGGCTTAAAAACATGGCGTTAGAGGGTCAGAACTCGAAACAGCCACCGAACGTCCCCGTGGGTGGCACCAACACGTCCCAGGGGACCAATGTAACTCGTAGGAACTGACCCCGAAGCCGCGGGACTCCCGGTTTGAGAAGGCGACGGTAATTTGAAAATTTCTAGACTTAGGCTTAAAAACATGGCGTTAGAGGGTGACAACTCGAAACAGCCACCGAACGTCCCCGTGGGTGGCACCAACACCTCCCACGGGTCGAATGTAACTCGTAGGAACTGACCCCGCAGCCGCGGGACTCCCGGTTTGAGAATACGACGGTAATGTGTATATTTCTAGACTTAGGCTTAAAAACATGGCGTTAGAGGGTGAAAACCCGAAACAGCCCCCGAACGTCCCCGTGGGTGGCACCAACACCTCCCACGGGACCAATGTAACTCGTAGGAACGGATCCCGCAGTCGCGGGACTCCCGGTTTTAGAATACGATGGTAATTTGTATATTTCTAGACTTAGGCTTAAAAACATGGCGTTAGAGGGTGAGAACCCGAAACAGCCCTCGGACGTCCCCGTGGGTGGCACCAACACCTCCCACGAGACCAATGTAACTCGTAGGAACTGACCCCGCAGCCGCGGGACTCCCGGTTTGAGAATACGACAGTAATTTGCAAATTTCTAGACTTAGGCTTAATAAAATGGCGTTAGAGCGTGAAAACCCGAAACAGCCCCCGAACGTCCCAGTGGGTGGCACCAACACCTCCCACGAGACCAATCTAACTCGTAGGAACTGACTCCGCAGCCGCGGGACTCCCGGTTTGAGAATACTATGGTAATTTTCAAATTTCTAGACTTAGGCTTAAAAATATGGCGTTAGATGGCGAGAACTCGAAATAGCCACCGAACGTCCATGTGGGTGGCACCAACACCTCGCACGGGACCAATGTAACTCGTAGGAACTGACCCCGCAGTCGCGGGAATCCCGGTTTGAGAATACGATGATAATTTGCAAATTTCTAGACTTAGGCTTAAAAACATGGCGTTAAAGGGTGAAAACCCGAAACATCCCCCAAACGTCCCCGTGGGTGGCACCAACACCTCCCACGGGACCGATGTAACTCGTAGGAACTGACCCCGCAGCCGCGGGACTCCCTGTTTGAGAATACGACGGTAATTTGCAAATTTCTAGACTTAGGCTTAGAAACAAGGCATTAGAGGGTGAAAACCCGACACAGCCCCCGAACGTCCCCGTGGGTGGCACCAACACCTCCAACGGTACCAATGTAACTCGTAGGAACTGACCCCGCAGTCGCGGGACTCCCGGTTATAGAATACGACGGTAATTTGCATATTTCTCGACTTAGTCTTAAAAACATGGCGTTAGAGGGTGAAAACGCGAAACAGCCCCCGAACGTACCCGTGGGTGGCACCAACACCTCCCACGGGACCAATGTAACTCGTAGGAACTGACCTCGCAGCCGCGGGACTCCCGGTTTGAGAATACGACGGTAATTTGCATATTTCTAGACTTAGGCTTAAAAACATGGCGTTAGAGTGTGAAAACCCGAAACAGCCCCCGAAGGTCCCCGTGGGTGGCACCAACACCTCCCACGGGACCAATGTAACTCGTAGGAACTGACCCCGCAGTCGCGGGACTCCCGGTTTTAGAATACGATGATAATTTGCATATTTCTAGACTTAAGCTTAAAAACATGGCGTTAGAGGGTGAAAACCCGACACAGCCCCCGAACGTCCCCGTGGGTGGCACCAACACCTCCAACGGTACCAATGTAACTCGTAGGAACTGACCCCGCAGTCGCGGGACTCCCGGTTATAGAATACGACGGTAATTTGCATATTTCTCGACTTAGTCTTAAAAACATGGCATTAGAGGGTGAAAACGCGAAACAGCCCCCGAACGTACCCGTGGGTGGCACCAACACCTCCCACGGGACCAATGTAACTCGTAGGAACTGACCCCGTAGCCGCGGGACTCCCCGTTTGAGAATACGACGGTAATTTCCATATTTCTAGACTTAGGCTTAAAAACATGGCGTTAGAGGCTGAAAACCCGAAACAGCCCCCGAACGTCCCCGTGGGTGGCACAAACACCTCCCACGGGACCAGTGTAACTCTTAGGAACTGACCCTGCAGCCGCGGGACTCCCGGTTTGAGAATACGACGGTAATTTGCATATTTCTAGACTTAGGCTTAAAAACATGGCGTTAGAGGGTGAAAACCCGAAACAGCCCCCGAACGTCCCCGTGGGTGGCACCAACACCTCCCACGGGACCAATGTAACTCGTAGGAACTGACTCCGCAGTCGCGGGACTCCCGATTTTAGAATACGATGGTAATTTGCATATTTCTAGACTTAGGCTTAAAAACATGGCGTTAGAGGGTGAAAACCCGAAACAACCCCCGAACGTCCCCGTGGGTGGCACCAACACCTCCCACGAGACCAATGAAACTCGTAGGAACTGACCCCGCATCCGCGGGACTCCCGGTTTGAGAATACCACGGTAATTAGCAAATTTCTAGACTTAGGCATAAAAACAAGGAGTTAGAGGGTGAGAACTCGAAACAGCCACCGAACGTCCCCGTGGGTGGCACCAACACGTCCCAGGGGACCAATGTAACTCGTAGGAACTGACCCCGAAGCCGCGGGACTCCCGGTTTGAGAAGGCGACGGTAATTTGAAAATTTCTAGACTTAGGCTTAAAAACATGGCGTTAGAGGGTGACAACTCGAAACAGCCACCGAACGTCCCCGTGGGTGGCACCAACACCTCCCACGGGTCGAATGTAACTCGTGGGAACTGACCCCGCAGCCGCGGGACTCCCGGTTTGAGAATACGACGGTAATGTGTATATTTCTAGACTTAGGCTTAAAAACATGGCGTTAGAGGGTGAAAACCCGAAACAGCCCCCGAACGTCCCCGTGGGTGGCACCAACACCTCCCACGGGACCAATGTAACTCGTAGGAACTGACCCCGCAGCCGCGGGAGAATACGACGGTAATTTGCATATTTCTAGACTTACGCTTAAAAACATGGCGTTAAAGGGTGAAAAACCGAAACAGCCCCCGAACGTCCCCGTGGGTGGCACCAACACCTCCCACGGGACCAATGTAACTCGTAGGAACGGATCCCGCAGTCGCGGGACTCCCGGTTATTGAATACGATGGTAATTTGTATATTTCTAGACTTAGGCTTAAAAACATGGCGTTAGAGGGTGAGAACCCGAAACAGCCCTCGGACGTCCCCGTGGGTGGCACCAACACCTCCCACGGGACCAATGTAACTCGTAGGAACTGACCCCGCAGCCGCGGGACTCCCGGTTTGAGAATACGACAGTAATTTGCAAATTTCTAGACTTAGGCTTAATAAAATGGCGTTAGAGCGTGAAAACCCGAAACAGCCCCCGAACGTCCCAGTGGGTGGCACCAACACCTCCCACGAGACCAATCTAACTCGTAGGAACTGACTCCGCAGCCGCGGGACTCCCGGTTTGAGAATACTATGGTAATTTTCAAATTTCTAGACTTAGGCTTAAAAATATGGCGTTAGATGGCGAGAACTCGAAATAGCCACCGAACGTCCATGTGGGTGGCACCAACACCTCGCACGGGACCAATGTAACTCGTAGGAATTGACCCCGCAGTCGCGGGAATCCCGGTTTGAGAATACGATGATAATTTGCAAATTTCTAGACTTAGGCTTAAAAACATGGCGTTAACGGGTGAAAACCCGAAACATCCCCCAAACGTCCCCGTGGGTGGCACCAACACCTCCCACGGGACCGATGTAACTCGTAGGAACTGACCCCGCAGCCGCGGGACTCCCTGTTTGAGAATACGACGGTAATTTGCAAATTTCTAGACTTAGGCTTAGAAACAAGGCATTAGAGGGTGAAAACCCGACACAGCCCCCGAACGTCCCCGTGGGTGGCACCAACACCTCCAACGGTACCAATGTAACTCGTAGGAACTGACCCCGCAGTCGCGGGACTCCCGGTTATAGAATACGACGGTAATTTGCATATTTCTCGACTTAGTCTTAAAAACATGGCGTTAGAGGGTGAAAACGCGAAACAGCCCCCGAACGTACCCGTGGGTGGCACCAACACCTCCCACGGGACCAATGTAACTCGTAGGAACTGACCTCGCAGCCGCGGGACTCCCGGTTTGAGAATACGACGGTAATTTGCATATTTCTAGACTTAGGCTTAAAAACATGGCGTTAGAGTGTGAAAACCCGAAACAGCCCCCGAAGGTCCCCGTGGGTGGCACCAACACCTCCCACGGGACCAATGTAACTCGTAGGAACTGACCCCGCAGTCGCGGGACTCCCGGTTTTAGAATAGGATGATAATTTGCATATTTCTAGACTTAAGCTTAAAAACATGGCGTTAGAGGGTGAAAACCCGACACAGCCCCCGAACGTCCCCGTGGGTGGCACCAACACCTCCAACGGTACCAATGTAACTCGTAGGAACTGACCCCGCAGTCGCGGGACTCCCGGTTATAGAATACGACGGTAATTTGCATATTTCTCGACTTAGTCTTAAAAACATGGCGTTAGAGGGTGAAAACGCGAAACAGCCCCCGAACGTACCCGTGGGTGGCACCAACACCTCCCACGGGACCAATGTAACTCGTAGGAACTGACCCCGTAGCCGCGGGACTCCCCGTTTGAGAATACGACGGTAATTTCCATATTTCTAGACTTAGGCTTAAAAACATGGCGTTAGAGGCTGAAAACCCGAAACAGCCCCCGAACGTCCCCGTGGGTGGCACAAACACCTCCCACGGGACCAGTGTAACTCTTAGGAACTGACCCTGCAGCCGCGGGACTCCCGGTTTGAGAATACGACGGTAATTTGCATATTTCTAGACTTAGGCTTAAAAACATGGCGTTAGAGGGTGAAAACCCGAAACAGCCCCCGAACGTCCCCGTGGGTGGCACCAACACCTCCCACGGGACCAATGTAACTCGTAGGAACTGACTCCGCAGTCGCGGGACTCCCGATTTTAGAATACGATGGTAATTTGCATATTTCTAGACTTAGGCTTAAAAACATGGCGTTAGAGGGTGAAAACCCGAAACAACCCCCGAACGTCCCCGTGGGTGGCACCAACACCTCCCACGAGACCAATGAAACTCGTAGGAACTGACCCCGCATCCGCGGGACTCCCGGTTTGAGAATACGACGGTAATTTGCAAATTTCTTGACTTAGGCATAAAAACAAGGAGTTAGAGGGTGAGAACTCGAAACAGCCACCGAACGTCCCCGTGGGTGGCACCAACACGTCCCAGGGGACCAATGTAACTCGTAGGAACTGACCCCGAAGCCGCGGGACTCCCGGTTTGAGAAGGCGACGGTAATTTGAAAATTTCTAGACTTAGGCTTAAAAACATGGCGTTAGAGGGTGACAACTCGAAACAGCCACCGAACGTCCCCGTGGGTGGCACCAACACCTCCCACGGGTCGAATGTAACTCGTAGGAACTGACCCCGCAGCCGCGGGACTCCCGGTTTGAGAATACGACGGTAATGTGTATATTTCTAGACTTAGGCTTAAAAACATGGCGTTAGAGGGTGAAAACCCGAAACAGCCCCCGAACGTCCCCGTGGGTGGCACCAACACCTCCCACGGGACCAATGTAACTCGTAGGAACTGACCCCGCAGCCGCGGGAGAATACGACGGTAATTTGCATATTTCTAGACTTACGCTTAAAAACATGGCGTTAAAGGGTGAAAAACCGAAACAGCCCCCGAACGTCCCCGTGGGTGGCACCAACACCTCCCACGGGACCAATGTAACTCGTAGGAACGGATCCCGCAGTCGCGGGACTCCCGGTTTTAGAATACGATGGTAATTTGT
The DNA here is from genome assembly GCA_949130495.1 of Sambucus nigra. NCBI lineage: Eukaryota > Viridiplantae > Streptophyta > Magnoliopsida > Dipsacales > Adoxaceae > Sambucus > Sambucus nigra. The sequence goes on along the minus strand of OX422215.1, from coordinate 187,127,510 downwards.
ATATTTCTAGACTTAGGCTTAAAAACATGGCGTTAGAGGGTGAGAACCCGAAACAGCCCTCGGACGTCCCCGTGGGTGGCACCAACACCTCCCACGGGACCAATGTAACTCGTAGGAACTGACCCCGCAGCCGCGGGACTCCCGGTTTGAGAATACGACGGTAATTTGCAAATTTCTAGACTTAGGCTTAATAAAATGGCGTTAGAGCGTGAAAACCCGAAACAGCCCCCGAACGTCCCAGTGGGTGGCACCAACACCTCCCACGAGACCAATCTAACTCGTAGGAACTGACTCCGGAGCCGCGGGACTCCCGGTTTGAGAATACTATGGTAATTTTCAAATTTCTAGACTTAGGCTTAAAAATATGGCGTTAGATGGCGAGAACTCGAAATAGCCACCAAACGTCCATGTGGGTGGCACCAACACCTCGTACGGGACCAATGTAACTCGTAGGAACTGACCCCGCTGTCGCGGGAATCCCGGTTTGAGAATACGATGATAATTTGCAAATTTCTAGACTTAGGCTTAAAAACATGGCGTTAAAGGGTGAAAACCCGAAACATCCCCCAAACGTCCCCGTGGGTGGCACCAACACCTCCCACGGGACCGATGTAACTCGTAGGAACTGACCCCGCAGCCGCGGGACTCCCTGTTTGAGAATACGACGGTAATTTGCAAATTTCTAGACTTAGGCTTAGAAACAAGGCATTAGAGGGTGAAAACCCGACACAGCCCCCGAACGTCCCCGTGGGTGGCACCAACACCTCCAACGGTACCAATGTAACTCGTAGGAACTGACCCCGCAGTCGCGGGACTCCCGGTTATAGAATACGACGGTAATTTGCATATTTCTCGACTTAGTCTTAAAAACATGGCGTTAGAGGGTGAAAATGCGAAACAGCCCCCGAACGTACCCGTGGGTGGCACCAACACCTCCCACCTGACCAATGTAACTTTTAGGAACTGACCCCGCAGCCGCGGGACTCCCGGTTTGAGATTACGACGGTAATTTGCATATTTTTAGACTTGGGCTTAAAAACATGGCGTTAGAGGGTGAAAACCCGAAACAGACCCCGAACGACCCCGTGGGTGACACCAACACCTCTCACGGGACCAATGTAACTCGTAGGAACTGAACCCGCAGTCGCGGGACTCCCGATTTTAGAATACGACGGTAATTTGCATATTTCTAGATTTCGGCTTAAAAACATGGCGTTAGAGGGTGAAAACCCGAAACACCCCCCGAACATCCCCGTGGGTGGCACCAACACCTCCCACAGGACCAATGTAACTCTTAGGAACTGACCCCGCAGCCGCGGGACTCCCGGTTTGAGAATAAAACGGTAATTTGCATATTTCTAGACTTAGGCTTAAAAACATGGCGTTAGAGGTGAGAACCCGAAACTGCCCCCGAACGTCCCCGTGGGTGGCCCCAACACCTCCCACGGGACTAATGTAACTCATAGGAACTGTCCCCGCAGTCGCGGGACTCCTGATTTTAGAATACGACGATAATTTGCATATTTCTAGACTTAGACTTAAAAACATGGCGTTAGAGGGTGAAAACCCGAAACAGCTCCCGAACGTCCCCGTGGGTGGCACCAACACCTCCCACTAGACCAATGTAAATCGTAGGAACTCAACCCGCAGCCGCGGGACTCCCGGTTTGAGAATACGATGGTAATTTACAAATTTCTAGAGTTAGGCTTAAAAACATGGCGTTAGAGGGTGAGAACTCGAAACAGCCACCGAACGTCCCCGTGGGTGGCACCAATACCTCCCACGGGACCAATGTAGCTCGTAGCAACTGACCCCGTACCCGAGCGACTCCCGGTTTGAGAATACGATGGAAATTTTCAAATTTCTATACTTAGGCTTAAAAACATGGCGTTAGAGGGTGAGAACTCGAAACAGCCACCGAACGTCCTCGTGGGTGGCAGCAACACCTCCCACGGGACCAATGTAACTCGTAGGTATTGACCCCGCAGCCGCGGGACTCCCGGTTTGAGAATACGACGGTAATTTGCAAATTTCTAAACTTAGGCTTAAAAACATGGCGTTAGAGGGTGAAAACCCGAAACAACCCCCGAACGTCCCCGTGGGTGGCACCAACACCTCCCACGGGACCAATGTTACTCTTAGGAACTGACCCTGCAGCCGCGGGACTACCGGTTTAAGAATACGACGATAATTTGCATATTTCTAGACTTAGGCTTAAAGACATGGCGTTAGAGGGTGAAAAACCGAAACAGCCCCCGAACGTCCCCGTGGGTGGCACCATCACCTCCCACGGGACCAATGTAACTCGTAGGAACTGACCCCGCAGTCGCGGGACTCCTGGTTTTAGAATACGACGGTAATTTGCATATTTCTAGACTTAGGCTTAAAACATGGCGTTAAAGGGTGAAAACCCGAAACATCCCCAAAACGTCCCCGTGGGTGGCACCAACACCTCCCACGGGACCAATGTAACTCGTAGGAACTGACCCCGCAGCCGCGGGACTCCCTGTTTGAGAATACGACCGTAATTTGCAAATTTCTAGACTTAGGCATAAAAACAAGGCATTAGAGAGTGAAAACCCGAAACAGCCCCCTAACGTCCCCGTGGGTGCAACCAACACCTCGCACGGTACCAATGTAACTCGTAGGAACTGACCCCGCAGTCGCGGGACTCCCGGTTATAGAATACGACGGTAATTTGCATATTTCTTGACTTAGTCTTAAAAACATGGCGTTAGAGGGTGAAAACCCGAAACAGTCCCCGAATTTCCCCGTGGGTGGCACCAACACCTCCCACGGGACCAATGTAACTTTTAGGAACTGACCCCGCAGCCGCGGGACTCCGGGTTTGAGAATACGACGGTAATTTGCATATTTCTAGACTTAGCCTTAATAACATGGCGTTAGAGGGTGAAAACCCGAAACAGATCCCGAACGACCCCGTGGGTAGCACCAACACCTCCCACGGGACCAATGTAACTCTTAGGAACTAACCCCGCAGTCGCGGGACTCCCGGTTTATGAATACGACGGTAATTTGCATATTTCTAGATTTAGGCTTAAAAACATGGCGTTAGAGGGTGAAAACCCGAAACAGCCCCCGAACGTCCCCGTGGGTGGCACCAACACCTCCCACAGGACCAATGTAACTCGTAGGAGCTGACCCCGCAGCCGCGGGACTCCCGGTTTGAGAATACGATGATAATTTGCAAATTTCTAGACTTAGGCTTAAAAACATGGCGTTAGAGGGTGAGAACTCGAAACAGCCATCGAGCATCCCCGTGGGTGGCACCAACACCTCCCACGGGACCAATGTAACTCGTAGGAACTGACCCCGCAGCCGCGGGACTCTCGGTTTGAGAACACGACGGTAATTTGCAAATTTCTAGACTTGCTTAAAAAATGGCGGTAGAGGGTGAGAACTCGAAACAGCCACGGAACGTCCCCGTGGGTGGCACCAACACCTCCCACGGGACCAATGTAACTCGTAGGAACTGACCCCGTAGCCGCGGGACTCCCCGTTTGAGAATACGACGGTAATTTCCATATTTCTAGACTTAGGCTTAAAACATGGCGTTAGAGGGTGAAAACCCGAAACAGCCCCCGAACGTCCCCGTGGGTGGCACAAACACCTCCCACGGGACCAGTGTAACTCTTAGGAACTGACCCTGCAGCCGCGGGACTCCCGGTTTGAGAATACGACGGTAATTTGCATATTTCTAGACTTAGGCTTAAAAACATGGCGTTAGGAGGGTGAAAACCCGAAACAGCCCCCGAACGTCCCCGTGGGTGGCACCAACACCTCCCACGGGACCAATGTAACTCGTAGGAACTGACTCCGCAGTCGCGGGACTCCCGATTTTAGAATACTATGGTAATTTGCATATTTCTAGACTTAGGCTTAAAAACATGGCGTTCGAGGGTGAAAACCCGAAACAACCCCCGAACGTCCCCGTGGGTGGCACCAACACCTCCCACGAGACCAATGAAACTCGTAGGAACTGACCCCGCATCCGCGGGACTCCCGGTTTGAGAATACGATGGTAATTTGCAAATTTCTAGACTTAGGCATAAAAACATGGAGTTAGAGGGTGAAAACCCGAAACAGCCCCCGAACGTCCCCGTGGGTGGCACCAACACCTCCCACGGGGCCAATGTATCTTGTAGGAACTGAGCCCGCAGCCGCGGGTCTCCCGGTTTGAGAATACGACGGTAATTTACAAATTTCTAGACTCAGGCTTAAAAACATGGCGTTAGAGGGTGAGAACTCGAAACAGCCACCGAACGTCCCCGTGGGTGGCACCAACACCTCCCACGGGACCAATGTAACTCGTAGGACTTGACCCCGCAGCCGCGGGACTCCCGGTTTGAGAACACGACGGTAATTTGCAAATTTCTAGACTTAGGCTTAAAAACATGGCGTTAGAGGGTGAGAACTCGAAACAGCCACCGAACGTCCCCGTGGGTGGCACCAACACCTCCCACGGGACCAATGTAACTCTTAGGAACTGACCCCGCAGCCGCGGGACTCCCGGTTTGAGAATACGACGGTAATATGCATATTTCTAGACTAAAGCAAAACATGGCGTTAGAGGGTGAGATCTCGAAAAAATCCCCCAAACGTCCTCGTGGGTGGCACCAATAACTTCCACGGGACCAATGTAACTCGTAGGAACTGACCCCGCAGCCGCGGGACTCCCGGTTTGAGAATACGACGGTAATTTGCATATTTCTAGACCTAGGCTTAAAAACATGGCGTTAGAGGGTGAAAACCAGAAACAGCACCTGAACGTCCCCGTGGGTGGCACCAACACCTCCCACGGGACCATTGTAACTCGTAGCAACTGACCTCGCAGCCGCGGGACTCCCGTTTGAGAATACGACGGTAATTTGCATATTTCTAGACTTAGGCTTAAAAACATGGCGTTAGAGTGTGAAAACCCGAAACAGCCCCCGAACGTCCCCGTGGGTGGCACCAACACCTCCCACGGGACCAATGTAACTCGTAGGAACTGACTCCGCAGTCGCGGGACTCTCTGTTTGAGAATACGACGGTAATTTGCAAATTTCTAGACTTAGGATTAAAAACAAGGCATTAGAGGGTGAAAACCCGAAACAGCCCCCGAACATCCCCGTGGGTGGCACCAACACCTCCCACGGGACAAATTTAACTCATAGGAACTGACCCCGCAGTCGCGGGACTCCCGGTTTTAGAATACGACGATAATTTGCATATTTCTAGACTTAGGCTTAAAAACATGGCGTTAGAGGTGAAAACTAGAAACAGCCCCCAAACGTCCCCGTGGGTGGCACCAACACCTCCCACGGGACCAATGTAACTCATAGGAACTGACCCCGCAGTCGCGGGACTCCCCGTTTTAGAATACGACGGAAATTTGCATATTTCTAGACTTAGGCTTAAAAACATGGCGTTAGAGGGTGAAAACCCGAAACAGCCCACGAACGTCCCCGTGGTGGCACCAACCCCTCCCACGGGACCAATGTAACTCGTAGGACTTGACTCCGCAGCCGCGGGACTCCCGGTTTGAGAACACGACGGTAATTTGCAAATTCTAGACTTAGGCTTAAAAACATGGCTTTAGAGGGTGAGAACTCGAAACAGCCACCGAACGTTCCCTTGGGTGGCACCAACACCTCCCACGGGACCAATGTAACTCTTAGGAACTGACCCCGCAGCCGCGGGACTCCCGGTTTGAGAATACGACGGTAATTTCTATATTTCTAGACTTAGGCTTAAAAACATGGCGTTAAGTGGGTGAAAACCCGAAACAGCCCCCGAACGTCCCCGTGGGTGGCACTAACACCTCCCACGGGAATAATGTAACTCTTAGGAACTGACCCCGCATCCGCGGGACTCCCGGTTTGAGAATACGATGGTAAATTTGCAAATTTCTAGACTTAGTGCATAAAAACATGGCGTTAGAGGGTGAAAACCCGAAACAGCCCCCGAACGTCCCCGTGGTGGCACCAACACCTCCCACGGGGCCAATGTAACTTGTAGGAACTGAGCCCGCAGCCGCGGGTCTCCCGGTTTGAGAATACGACGGTAATTTACAAATTTCTAGACTCAGGCTTAAAACATGGCGTTAGAGGGTGAGAACTCGAAACAGCCACCGAACGTCCCCGTGGGTGGCACCAACACCTCCCACGGGACCAATGTACCTCGTAGGACTTGACTCCGCAGCCGCGGAACTCCCGGTTTGAGAACACGACGGTAATTTGCAAATTTCTAGACTTAGGCTTAAAAACATGGCGTTAGAGGGGGAGAACTCGAAACAGCCACCGAACGTCCCCGTGGGTGGCACCAACACCTCCCACGGGACTAATGTAACTCTTAGAACTGACCCGCGCAGCCGCGGGACTCCCGGTTTGAGAATACGACGGTAATATGCATATTTCTAGACTAAAGCAAAACATGGCGTTAGAGGGTGAGATCTCGAAACATCCCCCAAACGTCCTCGTGGGTGGCACCAATACCTTCCACGGGACCAATGTAACTCGTAGGAACTGACCCCGCAGCCGCGGGACTCCCGGTTTGAGAATACGACGGTAATTTGCATATTTCTAGACCTAGGCTTAAAAACATGGCGTTAGAGGGTGAAAACCAGAAACAGCCCCTGAACGTCCCCGTGGGTGGCACCAACACCTCCCACGGGACCATTGTAACTCGTAGGAACTGACCTCGCAGCCGCGGGACTCCCGGTTTGAGAATACGACGGTAATTTGCATATTTCTAGACTTAGGCTTAAAAACATGGCGTTAGAGTGTGAAAACCCGAAACAGCCCCCGAACGTCCCCGTGGGTGGCACCAACACCTCCCACGGGACAAATTTAAATCATAGGAACTGACCCCGCAGTCGCGGGACTCCCGGTTTTAGAATACGACCATAATTTGCATATTTCTAGACTTAGGCTTAAAAACATGGCGTTAGAGGTGAAAACTCGAAACAGCCCCCAAACGTCCCCGTGGGTGGCACCAACACCACCCACGGGACCAATGTAACTCATAGGAACTGACCCCGCAGTCGCGGGACTCCCCGTTTTAGAATACGACGGAAATTTGCATATTTCTAGACTTAGGCTTAAAAACATGGCGTTAGAGGGTGAAAACCCGAAACAGCCCACGAACGTCCCCGTGGGTGGCACCAACCCCTCCCACGGGACCAATGTAACTCGTAGGACTTGACTCCGCAGCCGCGGGACTCCCGGTTTCAGAACACGACGGTAATTTGCAAATTTCTAGACTTAGGCTTAAAAACATGGCGTTAGAGGGTGAGAACTCGAAACAGCCACCGAACGTTCCCTTGTGTGGCACCAACACCTCCCACGGGACCAATGTAACTCTTAGGAACTGACCCCGCAGCCGCGGGACTCCCGGTTTGAGAATACGACGGTAATTTCTATATTTCTAGACGTAGGCTTAAAAACATGGCGTTAGTGGGTGAAAACCCGAAACAGCCCCCGAACGTCCCCGTGGGTGGCACTAACACCTCCCACGGGACCAATGTAACTCTTAGGAACTGACCCCGCAGTCGCGGGACTCCCGGTTTTAGAATACGATGGTAATTTGCATATTTCTAGACTTAGGATTAAAATCATGGCGTTAGAGTGTGAAAACCCGAAACAGGCCCTGAACGTCCCCGTGGGTGGCACCAACACCTCCCACGGGACCGATGTAACTCTTAGGAACTGACCCCGCAGCCGCGGGACTCCCGGTTTGAGAATACGACGGTAATTTGCATATTTCTAGACTTAGGCTTAAAAACATGGCGTTAGAGGTGAAAACCGGAAACAGCCGCCGAACGTCCCCGTGGGTGGCACCAACACCTCCCACGGGACTAATGTAACTCATAGGAACTGACCCCGCAGTCGCGGGACTCCCGGTTTTAGAATACGACGATAATTTGCATATTTCTAGACTTAGGCTTAAAAACATGGCGTTAGAGGGTGAGAACTCGAAACAGCCACCGAACGTCCTCGTGGGTGGCACCAACAACTCCCACGAGACCAATGTAACTCGTAGGAAATGACCCCGCAGCCGCGGGACTCCCGGTTTGTGAATACGATGGTAATTTGCATATTTCTAGACTTAGGCTTAAAAACATGGCGTTAGAGGGTGAAAACCAGAAACAGCCCCCGAATGTCCCCGTGGGTGGCAGCAACACCTCCCACGGGACCAATGTAACTCTTAGGAACTGTTCCCGGAGCCGCGGGACTCCCGGTTTGAGAATACGACGGTAATTTGCATATTTCTAGACTTAGGCTTAAAGACATGGCGTTAGAGGGTGAAAACCCGAAACAGCCCCCGAACGTCCCCGTGGGTGGCACCAACACCTCCCACGGGACCAATGTAACTCGTAGGAACTGACTCCGCAGTCGCGGGACTCTCTGTTTGAGAATACGACGGTAATTTGCAAATTTCTAGACTTAGGATTAAAAACAAGGCATTAGAGGGTGAAAACCCGAAACAGCCCCCGAACATCCCCGTGGGTGGCACCAACACCTCCCACGGTACCAATGTAACTCGTAGGAACTGACCCCGCAGTCGCGGGACTCCCGGTTATAGAATACGATGGTAATTTGCATATTTCTAGACTTAGATTTAAAAACATGGCGTTAGAGGGTGAAAACCCAAAACAGCCCCCGAACGTCCCCGTGGGTGGCACCGACACCTCCCACGGGACCAATGTAACTATTAGGAACTGACCCCGCAGCCGCGGGACTCCCGGTTTGAGAATACGACGGTAATTTGAATATTTCTAGACTTAGGCTTAAAAACATGGCGTTAGAGGGTGAAAACCCGAAACAGACCCCGAACGACCCCGTGGGTGGCACCAACACCTCCCACGGGACCAATGTAATTCGTAGGAACTGACCCCGCAGTCGCGGGACGCCCGGTTTTAGAATACGATGGTAATTTGCATATTTCTAGATTTAGGCTTAAAAACATGGCGTTAGAGGGTGAAAACACGAAACAGCCCCCGAACGTCCCCGTGGGTGGCACCAACACCTCTCACAGGACCAATGTAACTCGTAGGAACTGACCCCGCAGCCGCGGGACTCCCGGTTTGAGAATACAATGATAATTTACAAATTTCTAGACTTAGGCTTAAATACATGGCGTTAGAGGGTGAGAACTCGAAACAGCCACCGAACATCCCCGTGGGTGGCACCAACACCTCCCACGGGACCAATGTAACTCGTAGGAACTGACCCCGCAGCCGCGGGACTCCCGGTTTGAGAACACGACGGTAATTTGCAAATTTCTAGACTTAGGCTTAAAAACATGGCGGTAGAGGGTGAGAACTCGAAACAGCCACCGAACGTCCCCGTGGGTGGCACCAACACCTCCCACGGGACCAATGTAACTCGTAGGAACTGACCCCGTAGCCGCGGGACTCCCAGTTTGAAAATACGACGGTAATTTCCATATTTCTAGACTTTGGCTTAAAAACATGGCGTTAGAGGGTGAGAACCCGAAACAGCCCCCGAACGTCCCCGTGGGTGGCACCAACACCTCCCACGAGACCAATGTAACTCGTAGGAACTGACTCCTCAGTCGCCGGACTCCCGATTTTAGAATACGATGGTAATTTTCATATTTCTAGACTTAGGCTTAAAAACATGGCGTTAGAGGGTGAAAACCCGAACAACCCCCGAACGTCCCCGTGGGTGGCACCAACACCTCCCACGAGACCAATGTAACTCGTAGGAACTGACCCCGCAGCCGCGGGACTCCCGGTTTGAGAATACGACGGTAATTTGTAAATTTCTAGACTTAGGCTTAAAAACTTGGCGTTAGAGGGTGAAAACCCAAAACAGCCCCCGAACGTCCCCGTGGGTGGCACCAACAGCTCCCACGGGGACAATGTAACTCGTAGGAACTGAGCACACAGCCGCGGGTCTCCCGGTTTGAGAATACGATGGTAATTTACAAATTTCTAGACTTAGGCTTAAAAACATGGCGTTAGAGGGTGAGAACTCGAAACAACCCCCGAACGTCCCCGTGGGTGGCACCAACACCTCCCACGAGACCAATGTAACTCGTAGGAACTGACCCCGCAGTCGCGGGCTCCCGGTTTTAGAATACGACAATAATTTGCATATTTCTAGACTTAGGCTTAAAAACATGGCGTTAGAGGTGAAAACTCGAAACAGCCCCCAAACGTCCCCGTGGGTGGCACCAACACCACCCACGGGACCAATGTAACTCATAGGAACTGACCCCGCAGTCGCGGGACTCCCCGTTTTAGAATACGACGGTAATTTGCATATTTCTAAACTTAGGCTTAAAAACATGGCGTTAGAGTGTGAAAACCCGAAACAGCCCCCGAACGTCCCCGTGGGTGGCACCAACACCTCCCACGGGACCAATGTAACTCTTAAGAACTGACCCCGCAGCCGCGGGACTCCCGATTTGAAAATACGACGGTAATTTGCATATTTCTAGACTTAGGCTTAAAAACATGGCGTTAGAGGGTGAAAACCCGAAACATCCCCCGAACGTCCCCGTGGGTGGCACCAACACCTCCCACGGGACAAATGTAACTCATAGGAACTGACCCCGCAGTCGCGGAACTCCCAGTTTTAGAATACGACGGTAATTTGCATATTTCTAGACTTAGGCTTAAAAACATGGCGTTAGAGGGTGAAAACCCGAAACAGCCCACGAACGTCCCCGTGGGTGGCACCAACACCTCCCACGGGACCAATGTAACTCGTAGGAAATGACCCCGCAGCCGCGGGACTCCCGGTTTGTGAATACGATGGCGTTAGAGTGTGAAAACCCGAAACAGCCCCCGAACGTCCCCGTGGGTGGCACCAACACCTCCCACGGGACCAATGTAATTTGTAGGAACTGACCCCGCAGTCGCGGGACGCCCGGTTTTAGAATACGATGGTAATTTGCATATTTCTAGATTTAGGCTGAAAAACATGGCGTAAGAGGGTGAAAACACGAAACAGCCCCCGAACGTCCCCGTGGGTGGCACCAACACCTCTCACAGGACCAATGTAACTCGTAGGAACTGACCCCGCAGCCGCGGGACTCCCGGTTTGAGAATACGATGATAATTTGCAAATTTCTAGACTTAGGCTTAAATACATGGCGTTAGAGGGTGAGAACTCGAAACAGCCACCGAACATCCCCGTGGGTGGCACCAACACCTCCCACGGGACCAATGTAACTCGTAGGAACTGACCCCGCAGCCGCGGGACTCCCGGTTTGAGAACACGACGGTAATTTGCAAATTTCTAGACTTAGGCTTAAAAACATGGCGGTAGAGGGTGAGAACTCGAAACAGCCACCGAACGTCCCCGTGGGTGGCACCAACACCTCCCACGGGACCAATGTAACTCGTAGGAACTGACCCCGTAGCCGCGGGACTCCCAGTTTGAGAATACGACGGTAATTTCCATATTTCTAGACTTTGGCTTAAAAACATGGCGTTAGAGGGTGAGAACCCGAAACAGCCCCCGAACGTCCCCGTGGGTGGCACCAACACCTCCCACGGGACCAATGTAACTCGTAGGAACTGACTCCTCAGTCGCCGGACTCCCGATTTTAGAATACGATGGTAATTTGCATATTTCTAGACTTAGGCTTAAAAACATGGCGTTAGAGGGTGAAAACCCGAACAACCCCCGAACGTCCCCGTGGGTGGCACCAACACCTCCCACGAGACCAATGTAACTCGTAGGAACTGACCCCGCAGCCGCGGGACTCCCGGTTTGAGAATACGACGGTAATTTGCAAATTTCTAGACTTAGGCTTAAAAACTTGGCGTTAGAGGGTGAAAACCCAAAACAGTCCCCGAACGTCCCCGTGGGTGGCACCAACAGCTCCCACGGGGACAATGTAACTCGTAGGAACTGAGCACACAGCCGCGGGTCTCCCGGTTTGAGAATACGATGGTAATTTACAAATTTCTAGACTTAGGCTTAAAAACATGGCGTTAGAGGGTGAGAACTCGAAACAACCCCCGAACGTCCCCGTGGGTGGCACCAACACCTCCCACGAGACCAATGTAACTCGAAGGAACTGACCCCGCAGTCGCGGGCTCCCGGTTTTAGAATACGACGATAATTTGCATATTTCTAGACTTAGGCTTAAAAACATGGCGTTAGAGGTGAAAACTCGAAACAGCCCCCAAACGTCCCCGTGGGTGGCACCAACACCACCCACGGGACCAATGTAACTCATAGGAACTGACCCCGCAGTCGCGGGACTCCCCGTTTTAGAATACGACGGTAATTTGCATATTTCTAGACTTAGGCTTAAAAACATGGCGTTAGAGTGTGAAAACCCGAAACAGCCCCCGAACGTCCCCGTGGGTGGCACCAACACCTCCCACGGGACCAATGTAACTCTTAAGAACTGACCCCGCAGCCGCGGGACTCCCGATTTGAAAATACGACGGTAATTTGCATATTTCTAGACTTAGGCTTAAAAACATGGCGTTAGAGGGTGAAAACCCGAAACATCCCCCGAACGTCCCCATGGGTGGCACCAACACCTCCCACGGGACCAATGTAACTCATAGGAACTGACCCCGCAGTCGCGGAACTCCCAGTTTTAGAATACGACGGTAATTTGCATATTTCTAGACTTAGGCTTGAAAACATGGCGTTAGAGGGTGAAAACCCGAAACAGCCCACGAACGTCCCCGTGGGTGGCACCAACACCTCCCACGGGACCAATGTAACTCGTAGGAAATGACCCCGCAGCCGCGGGACTCCCGGTTTGTGAATACGATGGCGTTAGAGTGTGAAAACCCGAAACAGCCCCCGAACGTCCCCGTGGGTGGCACCAACACCTCCCACGGGACCAATGTAATTCGTAGGAACTGACCCCGCAGTCGCGGGACGCCCGGTTTTAGAATACGATGGTAATTTGCATATTTCTAGATTTAGGCTGAAAAACATGGCGTTAGAGGGTGAAAACACGAAACAGCCCCCGAACGTCCCCGTGGGTGGCACCAACACCTCTCACAGGACCAATGTAACTCGTAGGAACTGACCCCGCAGCCGCGGGACTCCCGGTTTGTGAATACGATGATAATTTGCAAATTTCTAGACTTAGGCTTAAATACATGGCGTTAGAGGGTGAGAACTCGAAACAGCCACCGAACATCCCCGTGGGTGGCACCAACACCTCCCACGGGACCAATGTAACTCGTAGGAACTGACCCCGCAGCCGCGGGACTCCCGGTTTGAGAACACGACGGTAATTTCCATATTTCTAGACTTTGGCTTAAAAACATGGCGTTAGAGGGTGAGAACCCGAAACAGCCCCCGAACGTCCCCGTGGGTGGCACCAACACCTCCCACGGGACCAATGTAACTCGTAGGAACTGACTCCTCAGTCGCCGGACTCCCGATTTTAGAATACGATGGTAATTTGCATATTTCTAGACTTAGGCTTAAAAACATGGCGTTAGAGGGTGAAAACCCGAACAACCCCCGAACGTCCCCGTGGGTGGAACCAACACCTCCCACGAGACCAATGTAACTCGTAGGAACTGACCCCGCATCCGCGGGACTCACGGTTTGAGAATACTATGATAATTTTCATATTTCTACACTTAGGCTTAAATACATGGCGTTAGAGGGTGAGAACTCGAAACAGCCACCGAACATCCCCGTGGGTGGCACCAACACCTCCCACGGGACCAATGTAACTCGTAGGAACTGACCCCGCAGCCGCGGGACTCCCGGTTTGAGAACACGACGGTAATTTGCAAATTTCGAGACTTAGGCTTAAAAACATGGCGGAAGAGGGTGAGAACTCGAAACAGCCACCGAACGTCCCCGTGGGTGGCACCAACACCTCCCACGGGACCAATGTAACTCGTAGGAACTGACCCTGCAGCCGCGGGACTCCCGGTTTGAGAATACGACGGTAATTTGCATATTTCTAGACTTAGGCTTAAAAACATGGCGTTAGAGGGTGAGAACCCGAAACAGCCCCCGAACGTCCCCGTGGGTGGCACCAACACCTCCCACGGGACCAATGTAACTCGTAGGAACTGACTCCTCAGTCGCCGGACTCCCGATTTTAGAATACGATGGTAATTTGCATATTTCTAGACTTAGGCTTAAAAACATGGCGTTAGAGGGTGAAAACCCGAACAACCCCCGAACGTCCCCGTGGGTGGCACCAACACCTCCCACGAGACCAATGTAACTCGTAGGAACTGACCCCGCAGCCGCGGGACTCCCGGTTTGAGAATACGACGGTAATTTGCAAATTTTTAGACTTAGGCTTAAAAACTTGGCGTTAGAGGGTGAAAACCCAAAACAGCCCCCGAACGTCCCCGTGGGTGGCACCAACAGCTCCCACGGGGACAATGTAACTCGTAGGAACTGAGCACGTAGCCGCGGGTCTCCCGGTTTGAGAATACGATGGTAATTTACAAATTTCTAGACTTAGGCTTAAAAACATGGCGTTAGAGGGTGAGAACTCGAAACAGCCACCGAACGTTCCCTTGGGTGGCACCAACACCTCCCACGGGACCAATGTAACTCGTAGGAACTGACCCCGCAGTCGCGGGACTCCTGGCTTTTGAATACGACGTTAATTTGCATATTTCTAGGCTTAGGATTAAAAACATGGCGTTAAAGGGTGAAAACCCGAAACATCCCCCAAACGTCCCCGTGGGTGGCACCAACACCTCCCACGGGACCAATTTAACTCGTAGGAACTGACCCCGCAGCCGCGGAACTCCCTGTTTGAGAATACGACGGTAATTTGCAAATTTCTAGACTTAGGCTTAAAAACATGGCGTTAGAGGGTGAAAACCCGAAACAGCTCCCGAACATCCCCGTGGGTGGCACCAACACCTCCCACGAGACCAATGTAACTCGTAGGAACTGAACCCGCAGCCGCGGGACTCCCGGTGTGAGAATATGATTGCAATTTACAAATTTCTAGACTTAGGCTTAAAAACATGGCGTTAGAGGGTGAAAACCCGAAACAGCCACCGAACGTCCCCGTGGGTGGCACCAACACCTCCCACGGGACCAATGTAACTTGTAGCAACTGACCCCGCACCCGAGGGACTCCCGGTTTGAGAATACGACGGTAATTTGCATATTTCTAGACTTAGGCTTAAAAACATGGCGTTAGAGTGTGAAAACCCGAAACAGCCACCGAACGACCCCGTGGGTGGCACCAACACCTCCCACGGTACCAATGTGACTCGTAGGAACTGACCCCGCAGTCGCGGGACTCCCGGTTATAGAATACGACGGTAATTTGCATATTTCTAGACTTAGACTTAAAAACATGGCGTTAGAGGGTGAAAACCCGAAACAGCCCCCGAACGTCCCCGTGGGTGGCACCAACACCTCTCACGGGACCAATGTAACTTTTAGGAACTGACCCCGCAGCCGCGGGACTCCCGGTTTGAGAATACGATGGTAATTTGCATATTTCTAGACTTAGGCTTAAAAACATGGCGTTAGAGGGTGAAAACCCGAAACAGCCACCGAACGTCCCCGTGGGTGGCACCAACACCTCCCACGGGGCCAATGTAACTCGTAGGAACTGACCCCGCAGCCGCGGGACTCACGGTTTGAGAATACGATGGTAATTTACAAATTTCTAGACTTAGGCTTAAAAACATGGCGTTAGAGGGTGAGAACTCGAAACAGCCACCGAACGTCCCCGTGGGTGGTACCAACACCTCCCACGGGACCAATGTAACTTGTAGCAACTGACCCCGCACCCGAGGGACTCCCGGTTTGAGAATACGACGGTAATTTGCAAATTTATAGACTTAGGCTTAAATACATGGCGTTAGAGGGTGAGAACTTGAAACAGCCACCGAACGTCCCCGTGGGTGGCACCAACACCTCCCACGGGACCAATGTAACTCGTAGGAACTGACCCCGCAGCCGCAGGACTCACGGTTTGAGAATACGATGATAATTTGCAAATTTCTAGACTTAGGCTTAAAAACATGGCGTTAGAGGGTGAGAACTCGAAAGAGCCACCGAACGTCCTCGTGGGTGGCACCAACACCTCCCACGGGACCAATGTAACTCATAGGAAATGACCCAGCAGCCGCGGGACTCTCGGTTTGTGAATACGACGTTAATTTGCATATTTCTAGACTTAGGCTTAAAAACATGGCGTTAGAGGGTGAAAACTCGAAACAGCCCCCGAACGTCCCCGTGGGTGGAACCAACACCTCCCACGGGACCAACGTAACTCTTAGGAACTGACCCCGTAGCCGCGGGAGTCCCGGTTTGAGA
Organism: Sambucus nigra; assembly: GCA_949130495.1. Lineage (NCBI taxonomy): Eukaryota > Viridiplantae > Streptophyta > Magnoliopsida > Dipsacales > Adoxaceae > Sambucus > Sambucus nigra. Next base: position 187,111,233 of record OX422215.1, on the reverse strand, counting down.
ATACGACGGTAATTTGAATATTTCTAGACTTAGGCTTAAAGACATGGCGTTAGAGGGTGAAAACCCGAAACAACCCCCGAACGTCCCCGTGGGTGGCACCAACACCTCCCACGGGACCAATGTAACTCGTAGGAACTGACCCCGCAGTCGCGGGACTCCTGGTTTTAGAATACGACGCTAATTAGCATATTTCTAGACTTAGGATTAAAAACATGGCGTTAAAGGGTGAAAACCCGAAACATCCCCCAAACGTCCCCGTGGGTGGCACCAACACCTCCCACGGGACCAATTTAACTCGTAGGAACTGACCCCGCAGCCGCGGGACTCCCTGTTTGAGAATACGACGGTAATTTGCAAATTTCTAGACTTAGGATTAAAAACAAGGCATTAGAGGGTGAAAACCCGAAACAGCCCCCGAAGGTCCCCGTGGGTGGCACCAACACCTCCCACGGTACCAATGTAACTCGTAGGAACTGACCCCGCAGTCGCGGGACTCCCGGTTATAGAATACGACGTTAATTTGCATATTTCTTGACTTAGACTTAAAAACATGGCGTTAGAGGGTGAAAACCCGAAACAGCCCCCGAACGTCCCCGTGGGTGGCACAAACACCTCCCTCAGGACCAATGTAACTCGTAGGAACGGACCCCGCAGTCGCGGGACACCCGGTTTTAGAATACGATGGTAATTTGCATATTTCTAGATTTAGGCTTAAAAACATGGCGTTAGAGGGTGAAAACCCGAAACAGCCTCCGAACGTCCCCGTGGGTGGCACCAACACCTCCCACGAGACCAATGTAACTTGTAGCAACTGACCCCGCACCCGAGGTACTCCCGGTTTGAGAATACGACGGTAATTTGCAAATTTCTAGACTTAGGCTTAAAAACATGGCGTTAGAGGGTGAGAACTCGAAACAGCCATCGAACGTCCTCGTGGGTGGCACCAACACCTCCCACGGGAACAATGTAACTCGTAGGAAATGACCCCGTAGCCGCGGGACTCCCGGTTTGTGAATACGACGGTAATTTGCATATTTCTAGACTTAGGCTTAAAAACATGGCGTTAGAGGGTGAAAACCCGAAACAGCCCCCGAACGTCCCCGAGGAGGGCACCAACACCTCCCACGGGACCAATGTAACTCTTAGGAACGGCCCATGCAGCCGCGGGACTCCCGGTTTGAGAATACGACGGTAATTTGCATATTTCTAGACTTAGGCTTAAAGACATGGCGTTAGAGGGTGAAAACCCGAAACAGCCCCCGAACGTCCCCGTGGGTGGCACCAACACCTCCCACGGGACCAATGTAACTCGTAGGAACTGACCCCGCAGTCGCGGGACTCCCGGTTATAGAATACGACGTTAATTTGCATATTTCTAGACTTAGACTTAAAAACATGGCGTTAGAGGGTGAAAACCCGAAACAGCCCCCGAACGTCCCCGTGGGTGGCACAAACACCTCCCACGGGACCAATTTAACTCGTAGGAACTGACCCTGCTGGCGCGGGACTCCCTGTTTGAGAATACGACGGTAATTTACAAATTTCTAGACTTAGGATTAAAAACAAGGCATTAGAGGGTGAAAACCCGAAACAGCCCCCGAACGTCCCCGTGGGTGGCACCAACGCCTCCCACGGTACCAATGTAACTCGTAGGAACTGACCCCGCAGTCGCGGGACTCCCGGTTATAGAATACGACGTTAATTTGCATATTTCTAGACTTAGACTTAAAAACACGGCGTTAGAAGGTGAAAACCCGAAACAGCCCCCGAACGTCCCCGTGGGTGGCACAAACACCTCCCACGGGACCAATGTAACTTTTAGGAACTGACCCCGCAGCCGCGGGACTCCCGGTTTGAGAATACGATGATAATTTGCAAATTTCTAGACTTAGGCTTAAATACATGGCGTTAGAGGGTGAGAACTCGAAACAGCCACCGAACGTCCCCGTGGGTGGCACCAACACCTCCCACGGGACCAATGTAACTCGTAGGAACTGACCTCGCACCCGCGGGACTCCCGGTTTGAGAACACGACGGTAATTTGCAAATTTCTAGACTTAGGCTTAAAAACATGGCGTTAGAGGGTGAAAACCCGAAAAAGCCCCCGAACGTCCCCGTGGGTATCACCAACATCTCCCACGGGACCAATGTAACTCGTAGGAACTGACCCCGCAGTCGCGGGACTCCCGGTTTTAGAATACGATGATAATTTGCATATTTCTAGACTTAAGCTTAAAAACATGGCGTTAGAGGGTGAAAACCTGAAACAGCCCCCGAACGTCCCCGTGGGTGGCAATAACACCTCCCACGGAACCAATGTAACTCGTAGGAACTGACTCCTCAGTGGCGGGACTCCCGATTTTAGAATACGATGGTAATTTGCATATTTCTAGACTTAGGCTTAAAAACATGGCGTTAGCGGGTGAAAACCCGAAACAACCCCCGAACGTCCCCGTGGGTGGCACCAACACCTCCCACGAGACCAATGTAACTCGTAGGAACTGACCCCGCAGCCGCGGGACTCCCGGTTTGAGAATACGACGGTAATTTGCAAATTTCTAGACTTAGGCTTAAAAACATGGCGTTAGAGGGTGAAAACCCGAAACAGCCCCCGAACGTCCCCGTGGGTGGCACCAACACCTCCCACGGGACCAATGTAACTTTTAGGAACTGACCCCGCAGCCGCGGGACTCCCGGTTTGAGAATACGACGGTAATTTGCATATTTCTAGACTTAGGCTTAAAAACATGGCGTTAGCGGGTGAAAACCCGAAACAGACCCCGAACGACCCCGTGGGTGGCACAAACGCCTCCTACGGAACCAATGTAACTCGTAGGAACTGACTCCTCAGTCGCGGGACTCCCGATTTTAGCATATGATGGTAATTTGCATATTTCTAGACTTAGGCTTAAAAACACGGCGTTAGAGGGTGAAAACCCGAAACAACCCCCGAACGTCCCCGTGGGTGGCACCAACACCTCCCACGAGACCAATGTAACTCGTAGGAACTGACCCCGCAGCCGCGGGACTACCAGTTTGAGAATACGACGGCAATTTGCAAATTTCTAGACTTAGGCTTAAAAACATGGCGTTAGAGGGTGAAAACCCGAAACAACCCCCGAACGTCCCCGTGGGTGGCACCAACACCTCCCACGGGGACAATGTAACTCGTAGGAACTGAGCACGCAGCCGCGGGTCTCCCGGTTTGAGAATACGACGGTAATTTACAAATTTTTAGACTTAGGCTTAAAAACATGGCGTTAGAGGGTGAGAACTTGAAACAGCCACCGAACGTCCCCGTGGGAGGCACCAACACCTCCCACGGGACCAATGTAACTCGTAGGACTTGACCCCGCAGCCGCGGGACTCCCGGTTTGAGAACACGACGGTAATTTGCAAATTTCTAGACTTAGGCTTAAAAACATGGCGTTAGAGGGTGAGAACTCGAAACAGCCACCGAACGTCCCCCTGGGTGGCACCAACACCTCCCACGGGACCAATGTAACTCTTAGGAACTGATCCCGCAGTAGCGGGACTCCCGGTTTGAGAATACGATGGTAATTTCTATATTTCTAGACTTAGGCTTAAAAACATGGCGTTAGAGGGTGAAAACCCGAAACAGCCCCCGAACGTCCCCGTGGGTGGCACTAACACCTCCCACGGGACCAATACATCTCTTAGGAACTGACCCCGCAGCCGCGGGACTCCCGGTTTGAGAATACGACGGTAATTTGCATATTTCTAGACTTAGGCTTAAAAACACGGCGTTAGAGGTGAAAACCCGAAACATCCCCCGAACGTCCCCGTGGGTGGCACCAACACCTCCCACGGGACTAATGTAACTCATAGGAACTGACCCCGCAGTCGCGGGACTCCCGGTTTTAGAATACGACGATAATTTGCATATTTCTAGACTTAGGCTTAAAAACATGGCGTTAGAGGCTGAAAACCCGAAACAGCTCCCGAACGTCCCCGTGGGTGGCACCAACACCTCCCATGAGACCAATGTAACTCGTAGGAACTGAACCCGCAGCCGCGGGACTCCCGGTTTGAGAATACGATGGTAATTTACAAATTTCTAGACTTAGGCTTAAAAACATGGCGTTAGAGGGTGAGAACTCGAAACAGCCACCGAGCGTCCCCGTGGGTGGCACTAACACCTCCCACGGGACCAATGTAACTCGTAGCAACTGACCCCGCACCCGAGGTACTCCCGGTTTGAGAATACGACGGTAATTTGAAAATTTCTAGACTTAGGCTTAAAAACATGGCGTTAGAGGGTGAGAACTCGAAACAGCCACCGAACGTCCTCGTGGGTGGCACCAACACCTCCCACGGGACAAATGTAACTCGTAGGAACTGACCCCGCTGCCGCGGGACTCCCGGTTTGTGAATACGACGGTAATTTGCATATTTCTAGACTTAGGCATAAAAACATGGCGTTAGAGGGTGAAAACCCGAAACAACCCTCGAACGTCCCCGTGGGTGGCACCAACACCTCCCACGGGACCAATGTAACTCTTAGGAACTGACCCCGTAGCCGCGGGACTCCCGGTTTGAGAATACGACGATAATTTGCATATTTCTAGACTTAGGCTTAAAGACATGGCGTTAGAGGGTGAAAACCCGAAACAGCCCCCGAACGTCCCCGTGGGTGGCACCAACACCTCCCACGGGACCAATGTAACTCGTAGGAACTGACCCCGCAGTCGCGGGACTCCTAGTTTTAGAATACGACGGTAATTTGCATATTTCTAGACTTAGGATTAAAAACATGGCGTTAAAGGGTGAAAACCCGAAACATCCCCCAAACGTCCCCGTGGGTGGCACCAACACCTCCCACGGGACCAATTTAACTCGTAGGAACTGACCCCGCAGCCGCGGGACTCCCTGTTTGAGAATACGACGGTAATTTGCAAATTTCTAGACTTAGGCTTAAAAACACGGCATTAGAAGGTGAAAACCCGAAACAGCCCCCGAACGTCCCCGTGGGTGGCACCAACACCTCCCACGGTACCAATATAACTCGTAGGAACTGACCCCGCAGTCTCGGGACTCCCGGTTATAGAATACGACGGTAATTTGCATATTTCTAGACTTAGACTTAAAAACATGGCGTTAGAGGGTGAAAACCCGAAACAGCCCCCGAACTTCCCCGTGGGTGGCACCAACACCTCCCACGGGACCAATGTAACTCTTAGGAACTGGCCCCGCAGCCGCGGGACTCCCGGTTTGAGAATACGACGGTAATTTGCATATTTCTAGACTTAGGCTTAAAAACATGGCGTTAGAGGGTGAAAACCCGAAACAGACCCCGAACGACCCCATGGGTGGCACCAACACCTCCCACGGGACCAATGTAATTCGTAGGAACTGACCCCGCAGTCGCGGGACGCCCGGTTTTAAAATACGATGGTAATTTGCATATTTCTAGATTTAGGCTTAAAAACATGGCGTTAGAGGGTGAAAACCCGAAACAGACCCCGAATGACCCCGTGGGTGGCACCAACACCTCCCACGGGACCAATGTAACTCGTAGGAACTGACCCCGCAGTCGCGGGACGCCCGGTTTTAGAATACGATGGTAATTTGCATATTTATAGATTTAGGCTTAAAAACATGGCGTTAGAGGGTGAAAACCCGAAACAGCCCCCGAACGTCCCCGTGGGTGGCACCAACACCTCCCACAGGACCAATGTAACTCGTAGGAACTGACCCCGCAGCCGCGGGACTCCCGGTTTGAGAATACGATGATAATTTGCAAATTTCTAGACTTAGGCTTAAATACATGGCGTTAGAGGGTGAGAACTCGAAACAGCCACCGAATGTCCCCGTAGGTTGCACCAACACCTCCCACGGGACCAATGTAACTCGTAGGAACTGACCCCGCAGCCGCGGGACTCCCGGTTTGAGAACACAACGGTAATTTGCAAATTTCTAGACTTAGGCTTAAAAACATGGCGGTAGAGGGTGAGAACTCGAAATAGCCACCCAACGTCCCCTTGGGTGGCACCAACACCTCCCACGGGACCAATGTAACTCGTAGGAACTGACCCCGTAGCCGCGGGACACCCAGTTTGAGAATACGACGGTAATTTCCATATTTCTAGACTTAGGCTTAAAAACATGGCGTTAGAGGGTGAAAACCCGAAACAGCCCCCGAACGTCCCCGTGGGTGGCACCAACACCTCCCACGGGATCAGTGTAACTCTTAGGAACTGACCCTGCAGCCGCGGGACTCCCGGTTTGAGAATACGACCGTAATTTGCATATTTCTAGACTTAGGCTTAAAAACATGGCGTTAGAGGGTGAAAACCCAAAACAGCCCCGTGGGTGGCACCAACACCTCCCACGGGACCAATGTAACTCGTAGGAACTGACTCCTCAGTCGCGGGACTCCCGGTTTCAGAATACGATGGTAATTTGCATATTTCAAGACTTAGGCTTAAAAACATGGCATTAGAGGGTGAAAACCCGAAACAGCCCCCGAACGTCCGCGTGGGTGGCACCAACACCTCCCACGGGACCAATGTAACTCTTAGGAACTGACCCCGCAGCCGAGGGACTCCCGGTTTGAGAATAAAACGGTAATTTGCATATTTCTATTCTTAGGCTTAAAAACAGGGCGTTAGAGCTGAGAACCCGAAACAGCCCCCGAACGTCCCCGTGGGTGGCACTAACACCTCCCACGGGAATAATGTAACTCTTAGGAACTGACCCCGCTGCCGCGGGACTCCCGGTTTGAGAATACGACGGTAATTTGCATATTTCTAGACTTAAGCTTAAAAACATGGCGTTAGAGGGTGAAAACCCGAAATAACCCCCGAACGTCCCCGTGGGTGGCACCAACACCTCCCACGGGACCAATGTAACTCATAGGAACTGACCCCGCAGTCGCGGGACTCCCGGTTTCAGAATACGATGGTAATTTGCATATTTCAAGACTTAGGCTTAAAAACATGGCGTTAGAGGGTGAAAACCCGAAACAGCCCCCGAACGTCCCCGTGGGTGGCACCAACACCTCCCACGGGACCAATGTAACTCTTAGGAACTGACCCCGCAGCCGAGGGACTCCCGGTTTGAGAATAAAACGGTAATTTGCATATTTCTATTCTTAGGCTTAAAAACATGGCGTTAGAGCTGAGAACCCGAAACAGCCCCCGAACGTCCCCGTGGGTGGCACTAACACCTCCCACGGGAATAATGTAACTCTTAGGAACTGACCCCGCTGCCGCGGGACTCCCAGTTTGAGAATACGACGGTAATTTGCATATTTCTAGACTTAGGCTTAAAAACATGGCGTTAGAGGTGAAAACCCGAAACAGCCCCCGAACGTCCCAGTGGGTGGCACCAACACCTCCCACGGGACTAAGGTAACTCATAGGAACTGACCCCGTAGTCGCGGGACTCCCGGTTTTAGAATACGACGATAATTTGCATATTTCTAGACTTAGGCTTAAAAACATGGCGTTAGAGGGTGAAAACCCGATACAGCTCCCAAACGTCCCCGTGGGTGGCACCAACACCTCCCACGGGACCAAAGTAACTCGTAGGAACTGACCCCGCAGCCGCGGGATTCCCGGTTATAGAATACGATGGGAATATTCATATTTCTAGAGTTAGTCTTAAAAACATGGCGTTAGTGGGTGAAAACTCGAAACAACCCCCGAACGTCCCCGTGGGTGGCACCAACACCTCCCACGGGACCAGTGTAACTCTTAGGAACTGACCCCGCAGCCGCGGGACTCCCGGTTTGAGAATACGACGGTAATTTTTATATTTCTAGACTTAGGCTTAAAAACATGGCGTTAGAGGGTGAAATCCCGAAACAGCTCCCGAACGTCCCCGTGGGTGGCACCAACACCTCCCACGAGACCAATGTAACTCGTAGGAACTGAACCCGCAGCCGCGGGACTCCCGATTTGAGAATACGATGGTAATTTACAAATTTCTAGACTTAGGCTTAAAAACATGGCGTTAGAGGGTGAGAACTCGAAACAGCCACCGAACGTCCCCTTGGGTGGCACCAACACCTCCCACGGGACCAATGTAACTCTTAGGAACTGACCCCGCAGCCGCGGGACTCCCGGTTTGAGAATACGACGGTAATTTGAATATTTCTAGACTTAGGCTTAAAAACATGGCGTTAGAGGGTGAAAACCCGAAACAGCCCCCGAACGTCCCCGTGGGTGGCACCAACACCTCCCACGGGACCAATGTAACTCTTAGGAACTGACCCCGCAGCCGCGGGACTCCCGGTTTGAGAATATGACGGTAATTTGCATATTTCTAGACTTAGGCTTAAAGACATGGCATTAGAGGGTGAAAATCCGAAACAGCCCCCGAACGTCCCCGTGGGTGGCACCAACACCTCCCACGGGACCAATGTAACTCGTAGGAACTGACCCCGCAGTCGCGGGACTCCAGGCTTTAGAATACGACGGTAATTTGCATCTTTCTAAACTTAGGATTAAAAACATGGCGTTAAAGGGTGAAAACCCGAAACATCCCCCAAACGTCCCCGTGGGTGGCACCAACACCTCCCACGGGACCAATTTAACTCGTAGCAACTGACCCCGCAGCCGCGGGACTCCCTGTTTGAGAATACGACGGTAATTTGCAAATTTCTAGACTTAAGCTTAAAAACAAGCCATTAGAGGGTGAAAACCCGAAACAGCCCCCGAACGTCCCCGTGGGTGGCACCAACACCTCCCACGGTACCAATGTAACTCGTAGGAACTGACCCCGCAGTCGCGGGACTCCCGGTTATAGAATACGACGGTAATTTGCATATTTCTAGACTTAGAGTTAAAAACATGGCGTTTGAGGGTGAAAACCCGAAACAGCCCCCGAACGTCCCCGTGGGTGGCACCAACACCTCCCACGGGACCAATGTAACTTTTAGGAACTGACCCCGCAGCCGCGGGACTCCCGGTTTGAGAATACGACGGTAATTTGCATATTTCTAGACTTAGGCTTAAAAACATGGCGTTAGAGGGTAAAACCCGAAACAGCCCCCGAACGACCCCGTGGGTGGCCCCAACACCTCCCACGGGACCAATGTAACTCGTAGGAACTGACCCCGCAGTCGCGGGACGCCCGGTTTTAGAATACGAGGGTAATTTGCATATTTCTAGATTTAGGCTTAAAAACATGGCGTTAGAGGGTGAAAACCAGAAACAGCCCCCGAACGTCCCCGTGGGTGGCACCAACACCTCCCACAGGTCCAATGTAACTCGTAGGAACTGGCCCCGCAGCCGCGGGACTCCCGGTTTGAGAATACGATGATAATTTGCAAATTTCTAGACTTAGGCTTAAATACATGGCGTTAGAGGGTGAGAACTTGAAACAGCCACCGAACGTCCCCGTGGGTGGCACCAACACCTCCCACGGGACCAATGTAACTCGTAGGAACTGACCCCGCAGCCGCAGGACTCACGGTTTGAGAATACGATGATAATTTGCAAATTTCTAGACTTAGGCTTAAAAACATGGCGTTAGAGGGTGAAAACCCGAAACAGCCCCCGAACGTCCCCGTGGGTGGCACCAACACCTCCCACGGGACCAATGTAACTTTTAGGAACTGACCCCGCAGCCGCGGGACTCCCGGTTTGAGAATACGACGGTAATTTGCATATTTCTAGACTTAGGCTTAAAAACATGGCGTTAGAGGGTGAAAACCCGAAACAGACCCCGAACGACCCCGTGGGTGGCACCAACACCTCCCATGGGACCAATGTAACTCGTAGGAACTTACCCCGCAGTCGCGGGACGCCCGGTTTTAGAATACGATGGTAATTTGCATATTTCTAGATTTAGGCTTAAAAACATGGCGTTAGAGGGTGAAAACCCGAAACAGCCCCCGAACGTCCCCGTGGGTGGCACCAACACCTCCCACGGGACCAATGTAACTCGTAGGAACTGACCCCGCAGCCGCGGGATTCCCGGTTATAGAATACGATGGGAATATTCATATTTCTAGAGTTAGTCTTAAAAACATGGCGTTAGTGGGTGAAAACTCGAAACAACCCCCGAACGTCCCCGTGGGTGGCACCAACACCTCCCACGGGACAATGTAACTCGTAGGAATTGGCCCCGCAGCCGCGGGACTCCCAGTTTGAGAATACGACGGTAATTTGCATATTTCTTGACTTAGGCTTAAAAACATGGCGTTAGAGGGTGAGAACTCGAAACAACCACCGAACGTCCCCTTGGGTGGCACCAACACCTCCCACGGGACCAATGTAACTCTTAGGAACTGACCCCGCAGCCGCGGGACTCCCGGTTTGAGAATACGACGGTAATTTTTATATTTCTAGACTTAGGCTTAAAAACATGGCGTTAGAGGGTGAAAACCCGAAACAACCCCCGAACGTCCCCGTGGGTGGCACTAACACCTCCCACGGGACCAATGTAACTTTTAGGAACTGACCCCGCAGCCGCGGGACTCCCGGTTTGAGAATACGACGGTAATTTGCATATTTCTAGACTTAGGCTTAAAAACATGGCGTTAGAGGGTGAAAACCCGAAACAGACCCCGAACGACCCCGTGGGTGGCACCAACACCTCCCATGGGACCAATGTAACTCGTAGGAACTTACCCCGCAGTCGCGGGACGCCCGGTTTTAGAATACGATGGTAATTTGCATATTTCTAGATTTAGGCTTAAAAACATGGCGTTAGAGGGTGAAAACCCGAAACAGCCCCCGAACGTCCCCGTGGGTGGCACCAACACCTCCCACAGGAGCAATGTAACTCGTAGGAACTGACCCCGCAGCCGCGGGACTCCCGGTTTGAGAATACGATGATAATTTGCAAATTTCTAGACTTAGGCTTAAATACATGGCGTTAGAGGGTGAGAACTCGAAACAGCCCCCGAACGTCCCCGTGGGTGGCACCAACACCTCTCACGGGACCAATGTAACTCGTAGGAACTGACCCCGCAGCCGCGGGACTCCCGGTTTGAGAACACGACGGTAATTTGCAAATTTCTAGACTTAGGCTTAAAAACATGGCGGTAGAGGGTGAGAACTCAAAACAGCCACCGAACGTCCCCGTGGGTGGCACCAACACCTCCCACGGGACCAATGTAACTCGTAGGAACTGACCCCGTAGCCGCGGGACTCCCAGTTTGAGAATACGACGGTAATTTCCATATTTCTAGATTTAGGCTTAAAAACATGGCGTTAGAGGGTGAAAACCCGAAACAGCCCCCGAACGTCCCCGTGGGTGGCACCAACACCTCCCAAGGGACCAGTGTAACTCTTAGGAACTGACCCTGCAGCCGCGGGACTCCCGGTTTGAGAATACGACGGTAATTTGCATATTTCTTGACTTAGGCTTAAAAACATGGCGTTAGAGGGTGAAAACCCGAAACAGCCCCCGAACGTCCCCGTGGGTGGTACCAACACCTCCCACGGGACCAATGTAACTCGTAGGAACTGACTCCTCAGTCGTCGGACTCCCGATTTTAGAATACGATGGTAATTTGCATATTTCTAGACTTAGGTTTAAAAATATGGCGTTAGAGGGTGAAAACCCGAAACAACCCCCGAACGTCCCCGTGGGTGGCACCAACACCTCCCACGAGACCAATGTAACTCGTAGGAACTGACCCCGCAGCCGCGGGACTCCCGGTTTGAGAATACGACGGTAAATTGCAAATTTCTAGACTTAGGCTTAAAAACATGGCGTTAGAGGGTGAAAACCCGAAACAGCCCCCGAACGTCCCCGTGGGTGGCACCAACACCTCCCACGGGACTAAGGTAACTCATAGGAACTGACCCCGTAGTCGCGGGACTCCCGGTTTTAGAATACGACGATAATTTGCATATTTCTAGACTTAGGCTTAAAAACATGGCGTTAGAGGGTGAAAACCCGATACAGCTCCCAAACGTCCCCGTGGGTGGCACCAACACCTCCCACGGGACCAATGTAACTCGTAGGAACTGACCCCGCAGCCGCGGGATTCCCGGTTATAGAATACGATGGGAATATTCATATTTCTAGAGTTAGTCTTAAAAACATGGCGTTAGTGGGTGAAAACTCGAAACAACCCCCGAACGTCCCCGTGGGTGGCACCAACACCTCCCACGGGACCAGTGTAACTCTTAGGAACTGACCCCGCAGCCGCGGGACTCCCGGTTTGAGAATACGACGGTAATTTTTATATTTCTAGACTTAGGCTTAAAAACATGGCGTTAGAGGGTGAAATCCCGAAACAGCTCCCGAACGTCCCCGTGGGTGGCACCAACACCTCCCACGAGACCAATGTAACTCGTAGGAACTGAACCCGCAGCCGCGGGACTCCCGATTTGAGAATACGATGGTAATTTACAAATTTCTAGACTTAGGCTTAAAAACATGGCGTTAGAGGGTGAGAACTCGAAACAGCCTCCGAACGTCCCCTTGGGTGGCACCAACACCTCCCACGGGACCAATGTAACTCTTAGGAACTGACCCCGCAGCCGCGGGACTCCCGGTTTGAGAATACGACGGTAATTTGAATATTTCTAGACTTAGGCTTAAAAACATGGCGTTAGAGGGTGAAAACCCGAAACAGCCCCCGAACGTCCCCGTGGGTGGCACCAACACCTCCCACGGGACCAATGTAACTCTTAGGAACTGACCCCGCAGCCGCGGGACTCCCGGTTTGAGAATATGACGGTAATTTGCATATTTCTAGACTTAGGCTTAAAGACATGGCATTAGAGGGTGAAAATCCGAAACAGCCCCCGAACGTCCCCGTGGGTGGCACCAACACCTCCCACGGGACCAATGTAACTCGTAGGAACTGACCCCGCAGTCGCGGGACTCCAGGCTTTAGAATACGACGGTAATTTGCATCTTTCTAAACTTAGGATTAAAAACATGGCGTTAAAGGGTTAAAACCCGAAACATCCCCCAAACGTCCCCGTGGGTGGCACCAACACCTCCCACGGGACCAATTTAACTCGTAGCAACTGACCCCGCAGCCGCGGGACTCCCTGTTTGAGAATACGACGGTAATTTGCAAATTTCTAGACTTAAGCTTAAAAACAAGCCATTAGAGGGTGAAAACCCGAAACAGCCCCCGAACGTCCCCGTGGGTGGCACCAACACCTCCCACGGTACCAATGTAACTCGTAGGAACTGACCCCGCAGTCGCGGGACTCCCGGTTATAGAATACGACGGTAATTTGCATATTTCTAGACTTAGAGTTAAAAACATGGCGTTTGAGGGTGAAAACCCGAAACAGCCCCCGAACGTCCCCGTGGGTGGCACCAACACCTCCCACGGGACCAATGTAACTTTTAGGAACTGACCCCGCAGCCGCGGGACTCCCGGTTTGAGAATACGACGGTAATTTGCATATTTCTAGACTTAGGCTTAAAAACATGGCGTTAGAGGGTAAAACCCGAAACAGCCCCCGAACGACCCCGTGGGTGGCCCCAACACCTCCCACGGGACCAATGTAACTCGTAGGAACTGACCCCGCAGTCGCGGGACGCCCGGTTTTAGAATACGAGGGTAATTTGCATATTTCTAGATTTAGGCTTAAAAACATGGCGTTAGAGGGTGAAAACCAGAAACAGCCCCCGAACGTCCCCGTGGGTGGCACCAACACCTCCCACAGGTCCAATGTAACTCGTAGGAACTGGCCCCGCAGCCGCGGGACTCCCGGTTTGAGAATACGATGATAATTTGCAAATTTCTAGACTTAGGCTTAAATACATGGCGTTAGAGGGTGAGAACTTGAAACAGCCACCGAACGTCCCCGTGGGTGGCACCAACACCTCCCACGGGACCAATGTAACTCGTAGGAACTGACCCCGCAGCCGCAGGACTCACGGTTTGAGAATACGATGATAATTTGCAAATTTCTAGACTTAGGCTTAAAAACATGGCGTTAGAGGGTGAAAACCCGAAACAGCCCCCGAACGTCCCCGTGGGTGGCACCAACACCTCCCACGGGACCAATGTAACTTTTAGGAACTGACCCCGCAGCCGCGGGACTCCCGGTTTGAGAATACGACGGTAATTTGCATATTTCTAGACTTAGGCTTAAAAACATGGCGTTAGAGGGTGAAAACCCGAAACAGACCCCGAACGACCCCGTGGGTGGCACCAACACCTCCCATGGGACCAATGTAACTCGTAGGAACTTACCCCGCAGTCGCGGGACGCCCGGTTTTAGAATACGATGGTAATTTGCATATTTCTAGATTTAGGCTTAAAAACATGGCGTTAGAGGGTGAAAACCCGAAACAGCCCCCGAACGTCCCCGTGGGTGGCACCAACACCTCCCACGGGACCAATGTAACTCGTAGGAACTGACCCCGCAGCCGCGGGATTCCCGGTTATAGAATACGATGGGAATATTCATATTTCTAGAGTTAGTCTTAAAAACATGGCGTTAGTGGGTGAAAACTCGAAACAACCCCCGAACGTCCCCGTGGGTGGCACCAACACCTCCCACGGGACAATGTAACTCGTAGGAACTGGCCCCGCAGCCGCGGGACTCCCAGTTTGAGAATACGACGGTAATTTGCATATTTCTTGACTTAGGCTTAAAAACATGGCGTTAGAGGGTGAGAACTCGAAACAACCACCGAACGTCCCCTTGGGTGGCACCAACACCTCCCACGGGACCAATGTAACTCTTAGGAACTGACCCCGCAGCCGCGGGACTCCCGGTTTGAGAATACGACGGTAATTTTTATATTTCTAGACTTAGGCTTAAAAACATGGCGTTAGAGGGTGAAAACCCGAAACAACCCCCGAACGTCCCCGTGGGTGGCACTAACACCTCCCACGGGACCAATGTAACTTTTAGGAACTGACCCCGCAGCCGCGGGACTCCCGGTTTGAGAATACGACGGTAATTTGCATATTTCTAGACTTAGGCTTAAAAACATGGCGTTAGAGGGTGAAAACCCGAAACAGACCCCGAACGACCCCGTGGGTGGCACCAACACCTCCCATGGGACCAATGTAACTCGTAGGAACTTACCCCGCAGTCGCGGGACGCCCGGTTTTAGAATACGATGGTAATTTGCATATTTCTAGATTTAGGCTTAAAAACATGGCGTTAGAGGGTGAAAACCGGAAACAGCCCCCGAACGTCCCCGTGGGTGGCACCAACACCTCCCACAGGAGCAATGTAACTCGTAGGAACTGACCCCGCAGCCGCGGGACTCCCGGTTTGAGAATACGATGATAATTTGCAAATTTCTAGACTTAGGCTTAAATACATGGCGTTAGAGGGTGAGAACTCGAAACAGCCCCCGAACGTCCCCGTGGGTGGCACCAACACCTCTCACGGGACCAATGTAACTTGTAGGAACTGACCCCGCAGCCGCGGGACTCCCGGTTTGAGAACACGACGGTAATTTGCAAATTTCTAGACTTAGGCTTAAAAACATGGCGGTAGAGGGTGAGAACTCAAAACAGCCACCGAACGTCCCCGTGGGTGGCACCAACACCTCCCACGGGACCAATGTAACTCGTAGGAACTGACCCCGTAGCCGCGGGACTCCCAGTTTGAGAATACGACGGTAATTTCCATATTTCTAGATTTAGGCTTAAAAACATGGCGTTAGAGGGTGAAAACCCGAAACAGCCCCCGAACGTCCCCGTGGGTGGCACCAACACCTCCCAAGGGACCAGTGTAACTCTTAGGAACTGACCCTGCAGCCGCGGGACTCCCGGTTTGAGAATACGACGGTAATTTGCATATTTCTTGACTTAGGCTTAAAAACATGGCGTTAGAGGGTGAAAACCCGAAACAGCCCCCGAACGTCCCCGTGGGTGGTACCAACACCTCCCACGGGACCAATGTAACTCGTAGGAACTGACTCCTCAGTCGTCGGACTCCCGATTTTAGAATACGATGGTAATTTGCATATTTCTAGACTTAGGTTTAAAAATATGGCGTTAGAGGGTGAAAACCCGAAACAACCCCCGAACGTCCCCGTGGGTGGCACCAACACCTCCCACGAGACCAATGTAACTCGTAGGAACTGACCCCGCAGCCGCGGGACTCCCGGTTTGAGAATACGACGGTAAATTGCAAATTTCTAGACTTAGGCTTAAAAACATGGCGTTAGAGGGTGAAAACCCGAAACAGCCCCCGAACGTCCCCGTGGGTGGCACCAACACCTCCCACGGGGACAATGTAACTCGTAGAAACTGAGCACACAGCCTTGGGTCTCCCGGTTTGAGAATACGATGGTAATTTATAAATTTCTAGACTTAGGCTTAAAAACATGGCGTTAGAGGGTGAGAACTCGAAACAGCCACCGAACGTCCCCGTGGGTGGCACCAACACCTCCCACGGGACCAATGTAACTCGTAGGACTTGACCCCGCAGCCGCGGGACTCCTGGTTTGAGAACACGACGGTAATTTGCAAATTTCTAGACTTAGGCTTAAAAACATGGCGTTAGAGGGTGAGAACTCGAAACAGCCACCGAACGTCCCCCTGGGTGGCACCAACACCTCCCACGGGACCAATGTAACTCGTAGGAACTGACTTCGCAGCCGCGGGACTCCCGGTTTGAGAATACGACGGTAATTTGCATATTTCTAGACTTAGGCTTAAAACCATGGCGTTAGAGTGTGAAAACCCGAAACAGCCCCCGAACGTCCCCGTGGGTGGCACCAACACCTCCCACGGGACCAATGTAACTCTTAAGAACTGACCCCGCAGCCGCGGGACTCCCGGTTTGAGAATACGACGGTAATTTGCATATTTCTAGACTTAGGCTTAAAAACATGGCGTTAGAGGGTGAAAACCCGAAACATCCCCCGAACGTCCCCGTGGGTGGCACCAACACCTCCCACGGGACCAATGTAACTCATAGGAACTGACCCCGCAGTCGCGGGACTCCCAGTTTTAGAATACGACGGTAATTTGCATATTTCTAGACTTAGGCTTAAAAACATGGCGTTAGAGGGTGAAAACTCGAAACAGCCACCCAACGTCCCTGTGGGTGGCACCAACACCTCCCACGGGACCAATGTAACTCGTAGGAACTGACCCCGCAGCCGCGGGACTCCCGGTTTGAGATTACAATGATAATTTGCAAATTTCTAGACTTAGGCTTAAAAACATGGCGTTAGAGGGTGAGAACTCGAAACAGCCACCGAACGTCCCCGTGGGTGGCACCAACACCTCCCACGGGACCAATGTAACTCGTAGGACTTGACCCCGCAGCCGCGGGACTCCCGGTTTGAGAACACGACGGTAATTTGCAAATTTCTAGACTTAGGCTTAAAAACATGGCGTTAGAGGGTGAGAACTCGAAACAGAAACCGAACGTCCCCGTGGGTGGTACCAACACCTCCCACGGGACCAATGTAACTTGTAGCAACTGACCCCGCACCCGAGGGACTCCCGGTTTGAGAATACGACGGTAATTTGCAAATATCTAGACTTAGGCTTAAAAACATGGCGTTAGAGGGTGAGAACTCGAAACAGCCACCGAACGTCCTCGTGGGTGGCACCAACACCTCCCACGGGACCAATGTAACTCGTAGGAAATGACCCCGCAGCCGCGGGACTCCCGGTTTGTGAATACGACGGTAATTTTCATATTTCTAGACTTAGGCTTAAAAACATGGCGTTAGAGGGTGAAAACCCGAAACAGCCCCCGAACGTCCCCTTGGGTGGCACCAACACCTCCCACGGGACCAATGTAACTCTTAGGAACTGACGCCGCAGCCGCGGGACTCCCGATTTGAGAATACGACGGTAATTTGCATATTTCTAGACTTAGGCTTAAAGACATGGCGTTAGAGGGTGAAAACCCGAAAAGCCCCCGAACGTCCCCGTGGGTGGCACCAACACCTCCCACGGGACCAATGTAACTCGTAGGAACTGACCCCGCAGTGGCGGGACTCCTGGTTTTAGAATACGACGGTAATTTGCATTTTTCTAGACTTAGGATTAAAAACCTGGCGTTAAAGGGTGAAAACCCAAAACATCCCCCAAACGTCCCCGTGGGTGGCACCAACACCTCCCACGAGACCAATTTAACTCGTAGGAACTGACGCCGCAGCCGCGGGACTCCCTGTTTGAGAATACGACAGTAATTTGCAAATTTCTAGACTTAGGATTAAAAACAAGGCATTAGAGGGTGAAAACCCGAAACAGCCCCCGAACTTCCCCGTGGGTGGCACCAACACCTCCCACGGTACCAATGTAACTCGTAGGAACTGACCTCGCAGTCGCGGGACTCCCGATTATAGAATACGACGGTAATTTGCATATTTCTAGACTTAGACTTAAAAACATGGCGTTAGAGGGTGAAAACCCGAAACAGCCCCCGAACGTCCCCGTGGGTGGCACTAACACCTCCCACGGGACCAATGTAACTTTTAGGAACTGACCCCGCAGCCGCGGGACTCCCGGTTTGAGAATACGACGGTAATTGGCATATTTCTAGACTTAGGCTTAAAAACATGGCGTTAGAGGGTGAAAACCCGAAACAGCCACCGAACGTCCCCGTGGGTGGCACCAACACCTCCCACGGGACCAATGTAACTCGTAGGAACTGACCCCGCAGCCGCGGGACTCCCGGTTTGAGAATACGATGGTAATTTACAAATTTCTAGACTTAGGCTTAAAAACATGGCGTTAGAGGGTGAGAACTCAAAACAGCCACCGAACGTCCCCGTGGGTGGCACCAACACCTCGCACGGGACCAATGTAACTTGTAGCAACTGACCCCGCACCCGAGGGACTCCCGGTTTGAGAATACGACGGTAATTTGCAAATTTCTAGACTTAGGCTTAAAAACATGGCGTTAGAGGGTGAGAACTCGAAACAGCCACCGAACGTCCTCGTGGGTGGCACCAACACCTCCCACGGGACCAATGTAACTCGTAGGAAATGACCCCGCAGCCGCGGGACTCCCGGTTTGTGAATACGACGGTAATTTGCATATTTCAAGACTTAGGCTTAAAAACATGGCGTTAGAGGGTGAAAACTCGAAACAGCCCCCGAACGTCCCCGTGGGTGGAACCAACACCTCCCACGGGAGCAATGTAACTCTTAGGAACTGAACCCGCAGCCGCGGGACTCCCGGTTTGAGAATACGACGGTAATTTGCATATTTCTAGACTTAGGATTAAAGACATGGCGTTAGAGTGTGAAAACCCGAAACAGCCCCCGAACGTCCCCGTGGGTGGCACCAACACCTCCCACGGGACCAATTTAACTCGTAGGAACTGACCCCGCAGCCGCGGGACTCCCTGTTTGAGAATACGACGGTAATTTGCAAATTTCTAGACTTAGGATTAAAAACAAGGCATTAGAGGGTGAAAACCCGAAACAGCCCCCGAACGTCCCCGTGGGTGGCACCAACACCTCCCACGGTACCAATGTAACTCGTAGGAACTGACCCCACAGTCGCGGGACTCCCGGTTATAGAATACGATGTTAATTTGCATATTTCTAGACTTAGACTTAAAAACATGGCGTTAGAGGGTGAAAACCCGAAACAGCCCCCGAACGTCCCCGTGGGTGGCACCAACACCTCCCACGGGACCAATGTAACTTTTAGGAACTGACCCCGCAACCGCGGGACTCCCGGTTTGAGAATACGACGGTAATTTCCATATTTCTAGACTTAGGCTTAAAAACATGGCGTTAGCGGGTGAAAACCCGAAACAGACCCCGAAGGACCCCGTGGGTGGCACAAACACCTCCCACGGGACCAATGTAACTCGTAGGAACTCACTCCGCAGTCGCGGGATGCCCGGTTTTAGAATACGATGGTAATTTGCATATTTCTAGATTTAGGCTTAAAAACATGGCGTTAGAGGGTGAAAACCCGAAACAGCCCCCGAACGTCCCCGTGGGTGGGACCAAAACCTCCCACAGGACCAATGTAACTTGTAGGAACAGACCCCGCAGCCGCGGGACTCCCGTTTTGAGAATACGATGATAATTTGCAAATTTCTAGACATAGGCTTAAATACATGGCGTTAGAGGGTGAGAACTCGAAACAGCCACCGAACGTCCCCGTGGGTGGCACCAACACCTCCCACGGGACCAATGTAACTCGTAGGAACTGACCCCGTAGCCGCGGGACTCCCAGTTTGAGAATACGACGGTAATTTCCATATTTCTAGACTTAGGCTTAAAAACATGGCGTTAGAGGGTGAAAACCCGAAACAACCTCCGAACGTCCCCGTGGGTGGCACCAACACCTCCCACGAGACCAATGTAACTCGTAGGAACTGACCCCGCAGCCGCGGGACTCCTGGTTTGAGAATACGACGGTAATTTGCAAATTTCTAGACTTAGGCTTAAAACATGGCGTTAGAGGGTGAAAACCCGAAACAGCCCCCGAACGTCCCCGTGGGTGGCACCAACACCTCCCACGGGGACAATGTAACTCGTAGGAACTGAGCACGCAGCCGCGGGTCTCCCGGTTTGAGAATACGACGGTAATTTACAAATTTCTAGACTTAGGCTTAAAAACATGGCGTTCGAGGCTGAGAACTTGAAACAGCCACCGAACGTCCCCGTGGGTGGCACCAACACCTCCCACGGGACCAATGTAACTCGTAGGACTTGACCCCGTAGCCGCGGGACTCCCGGTTTGAGAACACGACGGTAATTTGCAAATTTCTAGACTTAGGCTTAAAAACATGGCGTTAGAGGGTGAGAACTCGAAACAGCCACCGAACGTCCCCGTGGGTGGCACCAACACCTCCCACGGGACCAAAGTAACTCGTAGGAACTGACTTCGCAGCCGCGGGACTACCGGTTTGAGAATACGACGGTAATTTGCATATTTCTAGACTTAGGCTTAAAAACATGGCGTTAGAGTGTGAAAACCCGAAACAGCCCCCGAAAGTCCCCGTGGGTGGCACCAACACCTCCCACGGGACCAATGTAACTCTTAGGAACTGACCCCGCAGCTGCGGGACTCCCGGTTTGAGAATACGACGGTAATTTGCATATTTCTAGACTTAGGCTTAAAAACATGGCGTTAGAGGGTGAAAATCCGAAACATCCCCCGAACGTCCCCGTGGGTGGCACCAACACCTCCCACGGGACCAATGTAACTCATAGGAACTGACCCCGCAGTCGCGGGACTCCCAGTTTTAGAATACGACGGAAATTTGCATATTTCTAGACTTAGGCTTAAAAACATGGCGTTAGAGGGTGAAAACCCGAAACAGCCCCCGAACGTCCCCGTGGGTGGCACCAACACCTCCCACGGGACCAATGTAACTTTTAGGAACTGACCCCGCAGCCGCGGGACTCCCGGTTTGAGAATACGACGGTAATTTGCATATTTCTAGACTTAGACTTAAAAACATGGCGTTAGAGGGTGAAAACCCGAAACAGCCCCCGAACGTCCCCGTGGGTGGCACCAACACCTCCCACGGGACCAATGTAACTTTTAGGAACTGACCCCGCTGCCGCGGGACTCCCGGTTTGAGAATACGACGGTAATTTACATATTTCTAGACTTAGGCTTAAAAACATGGCGTTAGAGGGTGAAAACCCGAAACAGCCCCCGAACGTCCCCGTGGGTGGCACCAACACCTCCCACAGGACCAATGTAACTCGTAGGAACTGACCCCGCAGCCGCTGGACTCCCGGTTTGAGAATACGATGATAATTTGCAAATTTCTAGACTTAGGCTTAAATACATGGCGTTAGAGGGTGAGAACTCGAAACAACCACCGAACGTCCCCGTGGGTGGCACCAACACCTCCCACGGGACCAATGTAACTCGTAGGAACTGACCCCGTAGCCGCGGGACTCCCAATTTGAGAATACGACGGTAATTTCCATATTTCTAGACTTAGGCTTAAAAACATGGCGTTAGAGGTTGAAAACCCGGAACAACCTCCGAACGTCCCCGTGGGTGGCACCAACACCTCCCACGAGACCAATGTAACTCTTAGGAACTGACCCCTCAGCCGCGGGACTCCCGGTTTGAGAATACGACGGTAATTTCCATATATCTAGACTTAGGCTTAAAAACATGGCGTTAGAGGGTGAAAACCCGAAACAACCACCGAAGTCCCCGTGGGTGGCACCAACACCTCCCACGAGACCAATGTAACTCGTAGGAATTGACCCCGCAGCCGCGGGACTCCTGGTTTGAGAATACGACGGTAATTTGCAAATTTCTAGACTTAGGCTTAAAACATGGCGTTAGAGGGTGAAAACCCGAAACAGCCCCCGAACGTCCCCGTGGGTGGCACCAACACCTCCCACGGGGACAATGTAACTCGTAGGAACTGAGCACGCAGCCGCGGGTCTCCCGGTTTGAGAATACGATGGTAATTTACAAATTTCTAGACTTAGGCTTAAAAACATGGCGTTAGAGGGTGAGAACATGAAACAGCCACCGAACGTCCCCGTGGGTGGCACCAACACCTCCCACGGGACCAATGTAACTCGTAGGACTTGACCCCACAGCCGCGGGACTCGCGGTTTGAGAACACGACGGTAATTTGCAAATTTCTAGACTTAGGCTTAAAAACATGGCGTTAGAGGGTGAGAACTCGAAACAGCCACCGAACGTCCCCGTGGGTGGCACCAACACCTCCCACGGGACCAAAGTAACTCGTAGGAACTGACTTCGCAGCCGCGGGACTCCCGGTTTGAGAATACGATGGTAATTTGCATATTTCTAGACTTACGCTTAAAAACATGGCGTTAGAGTGTGAAAGCCCGAAACAGCCCCCGAAAGTCCCCGTGGGTGGCACCAACACCTCCCACGGGACCAATGTAACTCTTAGGAACTGACCCCGCAGCCGCGGGACTCCCGGTTTGAGAATACGACGGTAATTTGCATATTTCTAGACTTAGGCTTAAAAACATGGCGTTAGAGGGTGAAAATCCGAAACATCCCCCTAACGTCCCCGTGGGTGGCACCAACACCTCCCACGGGACCAATGTAACTCATAGGAACTGACCCCGCAGTCGCGGGACACCCAGTTTTAGAATACGACGGTAATTTGCATATTTCTAGACTTAGGCTTAAAACATGGCGTTAGAGGGTGAAAACCCTAAACAGCCCACGAACGTCCCCGTGGGTGGCACCAACACCTCCCACGAGACCAATGTAACTCATAGGAACTGACCCCGCAGTCGCGGGACTCCCGGTTTTAGAATACGACGGTAATTTGCAAATTTCTAGACTTAGGCTTAAAAACATGGCGTTAGAGGATGAGAACTCGAAACAGCCACCTAACGTCCCCGTGGGTGGCACCAACACCTCCCACGGGACCAATGTAACTCGTTGGAACTGACCCCGCAGCCGCGAGACTCCCGGTTTGAGAACACGACGGTAATTTGCAAATTGCTAGACTTAGGCTTAAAAACATGGCGGTAGAGGGTGAGAACTCGAAACAGCCACCGAACGTCCCCGTGGGTGGCACCAACACCTACCACGGGACCAATGTAACTCGTAGGAACTGACCCCATAGCCGCAGGACTCCCGGTTTGAGAATACGACGGTAATTTTCATATTTCTAGTCTTAGGCTTAAAAACATGGCGTTAGAGGGTGAAAACCCGAAACAGCCCCCGAACGTCCCCGTGGGTGGCACCAACACCTCCCACGGGACCAGTGTAACTCTTAGGAATTGACCCCGCAGCCGCGGGACTCCCGGTTTGAGAATACGACGATAATTTGCAAATTTCTAGACTTAGGCTTAAAAACATGGCGTGAGAGGGTGAGAACTCGAAACAGCCACCGAACGTCCCTGTGGGTGGCACCAACACCTCCCACGGGACCAATGTAACTCGTAGGAACTGACCCCGCAGCCGCGGGACTCCCGGTTTGAGAATACGATGGTAATTTGCAAATTTCTAGACTTAGGCTTAAAAACATGGCGTTAGAGGGTGAAAACTCGAAACAGCCACCGAACGTCCCCGGGGTGGCACCAACACCTCCCACGGGACCAATGTAACTCTTAGGAACTGACCCCGCAGCCGCGGGACTCCCGGTTTGAGAATACGACGGTAATTTGCATATTTCTAGACTAAAGCAAAACATGGCGTTAGAGGGTGAGATCTCGAAACATCCCCCAAACGTCCTCGTGGGTGGCACCAATACCTTCCACGGGACCAATGTAACTCGTAGGAACTGACTCCGCAGCCGCGGGACTCCCGGTTTGATAATACGACGGTAATTTGCATATTTCTAGACCTAGGCTTAAAAACATGGCGTTAGAGGGTGAAAACCCGAAACAGCCCCTGAACGTCCCCGTGGGTGGCACCAACACCTCCCATGGGACCAATGTAACTCTTAGGAACTGACCCCGCAGCCGCGGGACTCCCGGTTTGAGAATACGACGGTAATTTGCATATTTCTTGACTTAGGTTTAAAAACATGGCGTTAAATGATGAAAACCCGAAACAGCCCCCGAGCGTCCCCGTGGGTGGAACCAACACCTCCCACGGGACCAATGTAACTCGTAGGAACTGACCCCGCAGTCGCGGGACATCCGGTTTGAGAATACGACGGTAATTTGCATATTTCTAGACTTAGGCTTAAAAACATGGTGTTAGAGGGTGAAAACCCGAAACAGCCCCCGAACGTTCCCGTGGGTGGCACCAACACCTCCCACGGGACAAATTTAACTCATAGGAACTGACCCCGCAGCCGCGGGACTCCCGGTTTGAGAATACGACGGTAATTTGCAAATTTCTAGACTTAGGCTTAAAAACATGGCGTTAGAGGGTGAGAAGTCGAAACAGCCACCGAACGTCCCCGTGGGTGGCACCAACATCTCCCACGGGACCAATGTAACTCGTAGGAACTGACCTCGTAGCCGCGGGATTCCCGGTTTGAGAATACGACGGTAATTTCTATATTTCTAGACTTAGGCTTAAAAACATGGCGTTAGAGGATGAAAACCCGAAACAGCCCCCGAACGTCCCCGTGGGTGGCACTAACACCAACCACGGGACCAATGTAACTCTTAGGAACTGACCCCGCAGCCGCGGGACTCCCGGTTTGTGAATAAAACGGTAATTTGCATATTTTAATTCTTAGGCTTAAAAACATGGCGTTAGAGGTGAGAACCCGAAACAGCCCCCGAACGTCCCCGTGGGTGGCACCAACACCTCCCACGGGACTAATGTAACTCATAGGAACTGACCCCGCAGTCGCGGGACTCCCGGTTTTAGAATACGATGATAATTTGCATATTTCTAGACTTAGGCTTATAAACATGGCGTTAGAGGGTGAAAACCCGAAACAGCCCCCGAACGTCCCCGTGGGTGGCAACAACACCTCCCACGGGACCAATGTAACTCGTAGGAACTGACCCCGCAGTCGCGGAACTCCCGGTTTTAGAATACGATGGTAATTTGCATATTTCTAGACTTAGGCTTAAAAACATGGCGTTAGAGGGTGAAAACCCGAAACAGCTCCCGAACGTCCCCGTGGGTGGCACCAACACCTCCCACGGGACCAATGTAACTCGTAGGAACTGACCCCGCAGCCGCGGGATTCCCGGTTATAGAATACGATGGGAATATTCATATTTCTAGAGTTAGTCTTAAAAACATGGCGTTAGAGGGTGAAAACCCGAAACAACCCCCGAACGTCCCCGTGGGTGGCACCAACACCTCCCACGGGACCAGTGTAACTCTTAGGAACTGACCCTGCAGCCGTGGGACTCCCGGTTTAAGAATACGACGGTAATTTGCATATTTCTAGAATTAGGCTTAAAAACATGGCGTTAGAGGGTGAAAACACGAAACAACCCCCGAACGTCCCCGCGGGTGGCACCAACACCTCCCACGAGAACAATCTAACTCGTAGGAGCTGACCCCGCAGCCGCGGGACTCCCGGATTGAGAATACGACGGTAATTTCCAAATTTCTAGACTTAGGCTTAAAAACATGGCGTTAGAGGGTGAAAACCCGAAACAGCCCCCGAACGTCCCCGTGGGTGGCACCAACACCTCCCACGGGACCAATGTAACTCGTAGGAACTGACCTCGTAGCTGCGGGACTCCCGGTTTGAGAATACGACGGTAATTTGCATATTTCTAGACTTAGGCTTAAAAACATGGCGTTAGAGTGTGAAAACCCGAAACAGCCCCCGAACGTGACCGTGGGTGGCACCAACACCTCCCACGGGACCAATGTAACTCTTAGGAACTGACCCCGCAGCCGCGGGACTCCCGGTTTGAGAATACGACGGTAATTTGCATATTTCTAGACTTAGGCTTAAAAACATGGCGTTAGAGGGTGGAAACCCGAAACATCCCTCGAACGTCCCCGTTGGTGGCACCAACACCTCCCACAGGACCAATGTAACTCATAGGAACTGACCCCGCAGTCGCGGGACTCCCGGTTTGAGAATACGACGGTAATTTGCATATTTCTAGACTTAGGCTTAAAAACATGGCGTTAGAGGGTGAGAACTCGAAACAACCACCGAACGTCCCCTTGGGTGGCACCAACACCTCCCACGGGACCAATGTAACTCTTAGGAACTGACCCCGCAGCCGCGGGACTCCCGGTTTGAGAATACGATGGTAATTTCTATATTTCTAGACTTAGGCTTAAAAACATGGCGTTAGAGGGTGAAAACCCGAAACATCCCCCGAACGTCCCCGTGGGTGGCATCAACACCTCCCACGGGACCAATGTAACTCGTAAGAACTGACTTCTCAGCCGCGGGACTCCCGGTTTGAGAATACGATGGTAATTTGCATATTTCTAGACTTAGGCTTAAAAACATGGCGTTAGAGGGTGAAAACCCAAAACAGCTCCCGAACGTCCCTGTGGGTGGCACCAACACCTCCCACGGGACCAATGTAACTCGTAGGAACTGACCCCGCAGCCGCGGGATTCCCGGTTATAGAATACGATGGGAATATTCATATTTTTAGAGTTAGTCTTAAAAACATGGCGTTAGAGGGTGAAAACCCGAAATAACCCCCGAACGTCCCCGTGGGTGGCACCAACACCTCCCACGGGACTAAGGTAACTCATAGGAACTGACCCCGCAGTCACGGGACTCCCGGTTTTAGAATACGACGATAATTTGCATATTTCTAGACTTAGGCTTAAAAACATGGCGTTAGAGGGTGAAAACCCGAAACTGCTCCCGAACGTCCCCGTGGGTGGCACCAACACCTCCCACGGGACCAATGTAACTCGTAGGAACTGACCCCGCAGCCGCGGGATTCCGGGTTATAGAATACGATGGGAATATTCATATTTCTAGAGTTAGTCTTAAAAACATGGCGTTAGAGGGTGAAAACCCGAAACAACCCCCGAACGTCCCCGTGGGTGGCACCAACACCTCCCACGGGACCAATGTAACTCGAAGGAACTGACCTCGCAGCCGCGGGACTCCCGGTTTGAGAATACGACGGTAATTTGCATATTTCTAGACTTAGGCTTAAAAACATGGCGTTAGAGGGTGAGAACTCGAAACAACCACCGAACGTCCCCTTGGGTGGCACCAACACCTCCCACGGGACCAATGTAACTCTTAGGAACTGACCCCGCAGCCGCGGGACTCCCGGTTTGAGAATACGACGGTAATTTGCATATTTCTAGAATTAGGCTTAAAAACATGGCATTAGAGGGTGAGAACTCGAAACAACCACCGAACGTCCCCTTGGGTGGCACCAACACCTCCCACGGGACCAATGTAACTCTTAGGAACTCCCGGTTTGAGAATACGACGGTAATTTGCATATTTCTAGACTTAGGCTTAAAAACATGACGTTAGAGGTGAAAACCCAAAACAGCCCCCGAACGTCCCCGTGGGTGGCACCAACACCTCCCACGGGACTAATGTAACTCATAGGAACTGACCCCGCAGTCGCGGGACTCCCGGTTTTAGAATACGACGATAATTTGCATATTTCTAGACTTAGGCTTAAAAACATGGCGTTAGAGGGTGAAAACCCGAAACAGCTCCCGAACGTCCCCGTGGGTGGCACCAACACCTCCCACGAGACCAATGTAACTCGTAGGAACTGAACCCGCAGCCGCGGGACTCCCGGTTTGAGAATACGGTGGTAATTTACAAATTTCTAGACTTAGGCTTAAAAACATGGCGTTAGAGGGTGAGAACTCGAAACAGCCACCGAGCGTCCCCGTGGGTGGCACTAACACCTCCCACGGGACCAATGTAACTCGTAGCAACTGACCCCGCACCCGAGGTACTCCCGGTTTGAGAATACGACGGTAATTTGAAAATTTCTAGACTTAGGCTTAAAAACATGGCGTTAGAGGGTGAGAACTCGAAACAGCCACCGAACGTCCTCGTGGGTGGCACCAACACCTCCCACGGGACCAACGTAACTCGTAGGAACTGACCCCGCAGCCGCGGGACTCCCGGTTTGTGAATACGACGGTAATTTGCATATTCTAGACTTAGGCTTAAAAACATGGCGTTAGAGGGTGAAAACCCGAAACAGCCCCCGAACGTCCTCGTGGGTGGCACCAACACCTCCCACGGGACCAATGTAACTCTTAGGAACTGACCCCGCAGCCGCGGGACTCCCGGTTTGAGAATACGACGGTAATTTGCATATTTCTAGACTTAGGCTTAAAGACATGGCGTTAGAGGGTGAAAAACCCGAAACAGCCCCCGAACGTCCCCGTGGGTGGCACCAACACCTCCCACGGGACCAATGTAACTCGAAGGAACTGACCCCGCAGTCGCGGGACTCCCGGTTTTAGAATACGACGGTAATTTGCATATTCTAGACTTAGGATTAAAAACATGGCGTTAAAGGGTGAAAACTCGAAACATCCCCCAAACGTCCCGTGGGTGGCACCAACACCTCCACGGGACCAATTTAACTCGTAGGAACTGACCCCGCAGCCGCGGGGACTACCTATTTGAGAATACGACGGTAATTTGCAAATTTCTGTACTTAGGCTTAAAAACAAGGCATTAGAGGGTGAAAACCCGAAACAGCCCCCGAACGTCCCCGTGGGTGGCACCAACACCTCCCACGGTACCAATGTAACTCGTAGGAACTGACCCCGCAGTCGCGGGACTCCCGGTTATATAATACGACGGTAATTTGCATATTTCTAGACTTAGACTTAAAAACATGGCGTTAGAGGGTGAAAACCCGAAACAGCCCCCGAACGTCCCCGTGGGTGGCACCAACACCTCCCACGGGACCAATGTAACTTTTAGGAACTGACCCCGCAGCGCGGGACTCCCGGTTTGAGAATACGACGGTAATTTGCATATTTCTAGACTTAGACTTAAAAACATGGCGTTAGAGGGTGAAAACCCGAAACAGCCCCCGAACGTCCCCGTGGGTGGCACCAACACCTCCCACGGGACCAATGTAACTTTTAGGAACTGACCCCGCAGCCGCGGGACTCCCGGTTTGAGAATACGACGGTAATTTACATATTTCTAGACTTAGGCTTAAAAACATGGCGTTAGAGGGTGAAAACCCGAAACAGCCCCCGAACGTCCCCGTGGGTGGCACCAACACCTCCCACAGGACCAATGTAACTCGTAGGAACTGACCCCGCAGCCGCGGGACTCCCGGTTTGAGAATACGATGATAATTTGCAAATTTCTAGACTTAGGCTTAAATACATGGCGTTAGAGGGTGAGAACTCGAAACAACCACCGAACGTCCCCGTGGGTGGCACCAACACCTCCCACGGGACCAATGTAACTCGTAGGAACTGACCCCGTAACCGCGGGACTCCCAATTTTTTGAGAATACGACGGTAATTTCTATATTTCTAGACTTAGGCTTAAAAACATGGCGTTAGAGGGTGAAAACCCGAAACAGCCCCCGAACGTCCCCGTGGGTGGCATCAACACCTCCCACGGGACCAATGTAACTCGTAGGAACTGACCCCGCAGCCGCGGGACTCCCGGTTTGATAACACGACGGTAATTTGTAAATTTCTAGATTTAGGCTTAAAAACATGGCGTTAGAGGGTGAAAACCCGAAACAGCCCCCGAACGTCCCCGTGGGTGTCACCAACACCTCCCACGGGACTAATGTAACTCGTAGGAACTGACCCCGCAGTCGCGGGACTCCCGGTTTTAGAATACGACGATAATTTGCATATTTCTAGACTTAGGCTTAAAAACATGGCGTTAGAGGGTGAAAACCCGAAATAGCCCCCGAACGTCCCCGTGGGTGGCACTAACACCTCCCACGGGACCAATGTAACTCTTAGGAACTGACCCCGCAGCCGCGGGACTCCCGGTTTGAGAATACGACGGTAATTTGCATATTTCTAGACTTAGGCTTAAAAACATGGCGTTAGAGGTGAAAACCCGAAACAGCCCCCGAACGTCCCCGTGGGTGGCACCAACACCTCCCACGGGACCAATGTAACTCATAGGAACTGACCCCGCAGTCGCGGGACTCCCGGCTTTAGAATACGACGATAATTTGCATATTTCTAGACTTAGGCTTAAAAACACGGCGTTAGAGGGTGAAAACCCGAAACAGACCCCGAACGTCCCCGTGGGTGGCACCAACACCTCCCACGGGACCAATGTAACTCGTACGAACTGACCCCGCAGTCGCGGGGCTCCCGGTTTTAGAATACAACCGTAATTTGCATATGTCTAGACTTAGGCTTAAAAACATGGCGTTAGAGGGTGAAAACCCGAAACAGCCCCCGAACGTCCCCATGGGTGGCACTAACACCTCCCACGGGACCAATGTAACTCTTAGGAACTGACCCCGCAGCCGCGGGACTCCCGGTTTGAGAATACGACGGTAATTTGCATATTTCTAGACTTAGGCTTAAAAACATGGCGTTAGAGGTGAAAACCCGAAACAGCCCCCGAACGTCCCCGTGGGTGGCACCAACACCTCCCACGGGACTAAGGTAACTCATAGGAACTGACCCCTCAGTCGCGGGACTCCTGGTTTTAGAATACGACGATAATTTGCATATTTCTAGACTTAGGATTAAAAACATGGCGTTAGAGGGTGAAAACCCAAAACAGCTCCCGAACGTCCCCGTGGGTGGCACCAACACCTCCCACGGGACCAATGTAACTCGTAGGAACTGACCCCGCAGCCGCGGGATTCCCGGTTATAGAATACGATGGGAATATTCATATTTCTAGAGTTAGTCTTAAAAACATGGCGTTAGAGGGTGAAAACCCGAAACAACCCCCGAACGTCCCCGTGGGTGGCACCAACACCTCCCACGGGACCAATGTAACTCGTAGGAACTGACCTCGCAGCCGCGGGACTCCCGGTTTGAGAATACGACGGTAATTTGCATATTTCTAGACTTAGGCTTAAAAACATGGCATTAGAGGGTGAGAACTCGAAACAACCACCGAACGTCCCCTTGGGTGGCACCAACACCTCCCACGGGACCAATGTAACTCTTAGGAACTGACCCCGCAGCCGCGGGACTCCCGGTTTGAGAATACGACGGTAATTTGCATATTTCTAGACTTAGGCTTAAAAACATGGCGTTAGAGGTGAAAACCCGAAACAGCCCCCGAACGTCCACGTGGGTGGCACCAACACCTCCCACGGGACTAATGTAACTCATAGGAACTGACCCCGCAGTCGCGGGACTCCCGGTTATAGAATACGACGATAATTTGCATATTTCTAGACTTAGGCTTAAAAACATGGCGTTAGAGGGTGAAAACCCGAAACAGCTCCCGAACGTCCCCGTGGGTGGCACCAACACCTCCCACGAGACCAATGTAACTCGTAGGAACTGAACCCGCAGCCGCGGGACTCCCGGTTTGAGAATACGATGGTAATTTACAAATTTCTAGACTTAGGCTTAAAAACATGGCGTTAGAGGGTGAGAACTCGAAACAGCCACCGAGCGTCCCCGTGGGTGGCACTAACACCTCCCACGGGACCAATGTAACTCGTAGCTACTGACCCCGCACCCGAGGTACTCCCGATTTGAGAATACGACGGTAATTTTAAAATTTCTAGACTTAGGCTTAAAAACATGACGTTAGAGGGTGAGAACTCGAAACAGCCACCGAACGTCCTCGTGGGTGGCACCAACACCTCCCACGGGACCAACGTAACTCGTAGGAACTGACCCCGCAGCCGCGGGACTCCCGGTTTGTGAATGCGACGGTAATTTGCATATTTCTAGACTTAGGCTTAAAAACATGGCGTTAGAGGGTGAAAACCCGAAACAGCCCCCGAACGTCCTCGTGGGTGGCACCAACACCTCCCACGGGACCAATGTAACTCTTAGGAACTGACCCCGCAGCCGCGGGACTCCCGGTTTGAGAATACGACGGTAATTTGCATATTTCTAGACTTAGGCTTAAAGACATGGCGTTAGAGGGTGAAAACCCGAAACAGCCCCCGAACGTCCCCGTGGGTGGCACCAACACCTCCCACGGGACCAATGTAACTCGTAGGAACTGACCCCGCAGTCGCGGGACTCCCGGTTTTAGAATACGACGGTAATTTGCATATTTCTAGACTTAGGATTAAAAACATGGCGTTAAAGGGTGAAAACTCGAAACATCCCCCAAACATCCCCGTGGGTGGCACCAACACCTCCCACGGGACCAATTTTACTCATAGGAACTGACCCCGCAGCCGCGGGACTACCTATTTGAGAATACGACGGTAATTTGCAAATTTCTGTACTTAGGCTTAAAAACAAGGCATTAGAGGGTGAAAACCCGAAACAGCCCCCGAACGTCCCCGTGGGTGGCACCAACACCTCCCACGGTACCAATGTAACTCGTAGGAACTGACCCCGCAGTCGCGGGACTCCCGGTTATAGAATACGACGGTAATTTGCATATTTCTAGACTTAGACTTAAAAAATGGCGTTAGAGGGTGAAAACCCGAAACAGCCCCCGAACGTCCCCGTGGGTGGCACCAACACCTCCCACGGGACCAATGTAACTTTTAGGAACTGACCCCGCAGCCGCGGGACTCCCGGTTTGAGAATACGACGGTAATTTACATATTTCTAGACTTAGGCTTAAAAACATGGCGTTAGAGGGTGAAAACCCGAAACAGCCCCCGAACGTCCCCGTGGGTGGCACCAACACCTCCCACAGGACCAATGTAACTCGTAGGAACTGACCCCGCAGCCGCGGGACTCCCGGTTTGAGAATACGATGATAATTTGCAAATTTCTAGACTTAGGCTTAAATACATGGCGTTAGAGGGTGAGAACTCGAAACAGCCACCCAACGTCCCCGTGGGTGGCACCAACACCTCCCACGGGACCAATGTAACTCGTAGGAACTGACCCCGCAGCCGCGGGACTCCCGGTTTGATAACACGACGGTAATTTGTAAATTTCTAGATTTAGGCTTAAAAACATCGCGTTAGAGGGTGAAAACCAGAAACAGCCCCCGAACGTCCCCGTGGGTGGAACCAACACCTCCCACGGGACTAATGTAACTCGTAGGAACTGACCCCGCAGTCGCGGGACTCCCGGTTTTAGAATACGACGATAATTTGCATATTTCTAGACTTCGGCTTAAAAACATGGCGTTAGAGGGTGAAAACCCGAAACAGCTCCCGAACGTCCCCGTGGGTGGCACCAACACCTCCCACGGGACCAATGTAACTCGTAGGAACTGACCTCGCAGCCGCGGGACTCCCGGTTTGAGAATACGACGGTAATTTGCATATTTCTAGACTTAGGCTTAAAAACATGGCGTTAGAGGGTGAGAACTCGAAACAACCACCGAACGTCCCCTTGGGTGGCACCAACACCTCCCACGGGACCAATGTAACTCTTAGGAACTGACCCCGCAGCCGCGGGACTCCCGGTTTGAGAATACGACGGTAATTTCTATATTTCTAGACTTAGGCTTAAAAACATGGCGTTAGAGGGTGAAAACCCGAAACAGCCCCCGAACGTCCCCGTGGGTGGCATCAACACCTCCCACGGGACCAATGTAACTCGTAGGAACTGACCCCGCAGCCGCGGGACTCCCGGTTTGATAACACGACGGTAATTTGTAAATTTCTAGATTTAGGCTTAAAAACATGGCGTTAGAGGGTGAAAACCCGAAACAGCCCCCGAACGTCCCCGTGGGTGGCACCAAAACCTCCCACGGGACTAATGTAACTCGTAGGAACAGACCCCGCAGTCGCGGGACTCCCGGTTTTAGAATACGACGATAATTTGCATATTTCTAGACTTAGGCTTAAAAACATGGCGTTAGAGGGTGAAAACCCGAAACAGCCCCCGAACGTCCCCGTGGGTGGCACTAACACCTCCCACGGGACCAATGTAACTCTTAGGAATTGACCCCGCAGCCGCGGGACTCCCGGTTTGAGAATACGACGGTAATTTGCATATTTCTAGACTTAGGCTTAAAAACATGGCGTTAGAGGTGAAAACCCGAAACAGCCCCCGAACGTCCCCGTGGGTGGCACCAACACCTCCCACGGGACCAATGTAACTCATAGGAACTGACCCCGCAGTCGCGGGACTCCCGGCTTTAGAATACGACGATAATTTGCATATTTCTAGACTTAGGCTTAAAAACACGGCGTTAGAGGGTGAAAACCCGAAACAGCCCCCGAACGTCCCCGTGGGTGGCACCAACACCTCCCACGGGACCAATGTAACTCGTACGAACTGACCCCGCAGTCGCGGGACTCCCGGTTTTAGAATACAACCGTAATTTGCATATTTCTAGACTTAGGCTTAAAATCATGGCGTTAGAGGGTGAAAACCCGAAACAGCCCCCGAACGTCCCCGTGGGTGGCACTAACACCTCCCACGGGACCAATGTAACTCTTAGGAACTGACCCCGCAGCCGCGGGACTCCCGGTTTGAGAATACGACGGTAATTTGCATATTTCTAGACTTAGGCTTAAAAACATGGCGTTAGAGGTGTAAACCCGAAACAGCCTCCGAACGTCCCCGTGGGTGGCACCAACACCTCCCACGGGACTAAGGTAACTCATAAGAACTGACCCCTCAGTCGCGGGACTCCTGGTTTTAGAATACGACGATAATTTGCATATTTCTAGACTTAGGATTAAAAACATGGCGTTAGAGCGTGAAAACCCGAAACAGCTCCCGAACGTCCCCGTGGGTGGCACCAACACCTCCCACGGGACCAATGTAACTCGTAGGAACTGACCCCGCAGCCGCGGGATTCCCGGTTATAGAATACGATGGGAATATTCATATTTCTAGAGTTAGTCTTAAAAACATGGCGTTAGAGGGTGAAAACCCGAAACAACCCCCGAACGTCCCCGTGGGTGGCACCAACACCTCCCACGGGACCAATGTAACTCGTAGGAACTGACCTCGCAGCCTCGGGACTCCCGGTTTGAGAATACGACGGTAATTTGCATATTTCTAGACTTAGGCTTAAAAACATGGCATTAGAGGGTGAGAACTCGAAACAACCACCGAACGTCCCCTTGGGTGGCACCAACACCTCCCACGGGACCAATGTAACTCTTAGGAACTGACCCCGCAGCCGAGGGACTCCCGGTTTGAGAATACGACGGTAATTTGCATATTTCTAGACTTAGGCTTAAAAACATGGCGTTAGAGGTGAAAACCCGAAACAGCCCCCGAACGTCCCCGTGGGTGGCACCAACACCTCCCACGGGACTAATGTAACTCATAGGAACTGACCCCGCAGTCGCGGGACTCCCGGTTATAGAATACGACGATAATTTTTATATTTCTAGACTTAGGCTTAAAAACATGGCGTTATAGGGTGAAAACCCGAAACAGCTCCCGAACGTCCCCGTGGGTGGCACTAACACCTCCCACGGGACCAATGTAACTCTTAGGAACTGACCCCGCAGCCGCGGGACTCCCGGTTTGAGAATACGACGGTAATTTGCATATTTCTAGACTTAGGCTTAAAAACATGGCGTTAGAGGTGAAAACCCGAAACAGCCCCCGAACGTCCCCGTGGGTGGCATCAACACCTCCCACGGGACCAATGTAACTCGTAGGAACTGACCCCGCAGCCGCGGGACTCCCGGTTTGATAACACGACGGTAATTTGTAAATTTCTAGATTTAGGCTTAAAAACATGGCGTTAGAGGGTGAAAACCCGAAACAGCTCCCGAACGTCCCCGTGGGTGGCACCAACACCTCCCACGGGACCAATGTAACTCGTAGGAACTGACCCCGCAGCCGCGGGATTCCCGATTATAGAATACGATGGGAATATTCATATTTCTAGAGTTAGTCTTAAAAACATGGCGTTAGAGGGTGAAAACCCGAAACAACCCCCGAACGTCCCCGTGGGTGGCACCAACACCTCCCACGGGACCAATGTAACTCGTAGGAACTGACCTCGCAGCCGCGGGACTCCCGGTTTGAGAATACGACGGTAATTTGCATATTTCTAGACTTAGGCTTAAAAACATGGCATTAGAGGGTGAGAACTCGAAACAACCACCGAACGTCCCCTTGGGTGGCACCAACACCTCCCACGGGACTAATGTAACTCATAGGAACTGACCCCGC
This sequence comes from Sambucus nigra, assembly GCA_949130495.1. Classification (NCBI taxonomy): domain Eukaryota; kingdom Viridiplantae; phylum Streptophyta; class Magnoliopsida; order Dipsacales; family Adoxaceae; genus Sambucus; species Sambucus nigra. The sequence goes on along the minus strand of OX422215.1, from coordinate 187,074,811 downwards.
AGTCGCGGGACTCCCGGTTTTAGAATACGACGATAATTTGCATATTTCTAGACTTAGGCTTAAAAACATGGCGTTAGAGGGTGAAAACCCGAAACAGCTCCCGAACGTCCCCGTGGGTGGCACCAACACCTCCCACGAGACCAATGTAACTCGTAGGAACTGACCTCGCAGCCGCGGGACTCCCGGTTTGAGAATACGATGGTAATTTACAAATTTCTAGACTTAGGCTTAAAAACATGGCGTTAGAGGGTGAGAACTCGAAACAGCCACCGAGCGTCCCCGTGGGTGGCACTAACACCTCCCACGGGACCAATGTAACTCGTAGCAACTGACCCCGCACCCGAGGTACTCCCGGTTTGAGAATACGACGGTAATTTGAAAATTTCTAGACTTAGGCTTAAAAACATGGCGTTAGAGGGTGAGAACTCGAAACAGCCACCGAACGTCCTCGTTGGTGGCACCAACACCTCCCACGGGACCAATGTAACTCGTAGGAACTGACCCCGCAGCCGCGGGACTCCCGGTTTGTGAATACGACGGTAATTTGCATATTTCTAGACTTAGGCTTAAAAACATGGCGTTAGAGGGTGAAAACCCGAAACAGCCCCCGAACGTCCCCGTGGGTGGCACCAACACCTCCCACGGGACCAATGTAACTCTTAGGAACTGACCCCGCAGTCGCGGGACTCCCAGTTTTAGAATACGACGGTAATTTGCATATTTCTAGACTTAGGCTTAAATACATGGCGTTAGAGGGTGAAAACTCGAAACAGCCCCCGAACGTCCCCGTGGGTGGCACCAACACCTCCCACGGGACCAATGTAACTCGTAGCAACTGACCCCGCAGTCGCGGGACTCCTGGTTTTAGAATACGACGGTAATTTGCATATTTCTAGACTTAGGATTAAAAACATGGCGTTAAAGGGTGAACACCCGAAACATCCCCCAAACGTCCCCGTGGGTGGCACCAACACCTCCCACGGGACCAGTTTAACTCGTAGGAACTGACCCCGCAGCCGCGGGACTACCTGTTTGAGAATACAACGGTAATTTGCAAATTTCTGTACTTAGGCTTAAAAACAAGGCATTAGAGGGTGAAAACCCGAAACAGCCCCCGAACGTCCCCGTGGGTGGCACCAACACCTCCCACGGTACCAATGTAACTCGTAGGAACTGACCCCGCAGTCGCGGGACTCCCGGTTATAGAATACGACGGTAATTTGCATATTTCTAGACTTAGACTTAAAAACATGGCGTTAGAGGGTGAAAACCCGAAACAGCCCCCGAACGTATCCGTGGGTGGCACCAACACCTCCCACGGGACCAATGTAACTTTTAGGAACTGACCCCGCAGCCGCGGGACTGCCGGTTTGAGAATACGACGGTAATTTACATATTTCTAGACTTAGGCTTAAAAACATGGCGTTAGAGGGTGAAAACCCGAAACAGACCCCGAACGACCCCGTGGGTGGCACCAACACCTCCCACGGGACCAATGTAACTCGTAGGAACTGACCCCGCGGTCGCGGGACGCCCGGTTTTAGAATACGATGGTAATTTGCATATTTCTAGATTTAGGCTTAAAAACATGGCGTTAGAGGGTGAAAACCCGAAACAGCCCCCGAACGTCCCCGTGGGTGGCACCAACACCTCCCACAGGACCAATGTAACTCGTAGGAACTGACCCCGCAGCCGCCGGACTCCGGGTTTGAGAATACGATGATAATTTGCAAATTTCTAGACTTAGGCTTAAATACATGGCGTTAGAGGGTGAGAACTCGAAACAGCCACCCAACGTCCCCGTGGGTGGCACCAACACCTCCCACGGGACCAATGTAACTCGTAGGAACTGACCCCGCTCCCGCGGGACTCCCGGTTTGATAACACGACGGTAATTTGTAAATTTCTAGATTTAGGCTTAAAAACATGGCGTTAGAGGGTGAAAACCCGAAACAGCCGCCGAACGTCCCCGTGGGTGGCACCAACACCTCCCACAGGACCAATGTAACTCGTAGGAACTGACCCCGCAGTCGCGGGACTACTGGTTTTAGAATACGACGGTAATTTGCATATTTCTAGACTTAGGCTTAAAAACATGGCGTTAAAGGGTGAAAACCCGAAACATCCCCCAAACGTCCCCGTGGGTGGCACCAACACCTCCCACGGGACCAATTTAACTCGTAGCAACTGACCCCGCAGCCGCGGGACTCCCAGTTTGAGAATACGACGGTAATTTGCATATTTCTAGACTTAAGCTTGAAACCATGGCGTTAGAGAGTGAAAACCCGAAACAGCCCCCGAACGTCCCCGTGGGTGGCACCAACACCTCCCACGGGACCAGTGTAACTCCTAGAAACTGACCCTGCAGCCGCGGGACTCCCGGTTTAAGACTACAATGGTAATTTGCATATTTCTAGACTTAGGCTTAAAAATATGGCGTTAGAGGGTGAAAACCCGAAACAGCCCCCGAACGTCCCCGTGGGTGGCACCAACACCTCCCACGGGACCAATGTAACTCGTAGGAACTGACTCCTCAGTCGCGGGACTCCCGATTTTAGAATACGATGGTAATTTGCATATTTCTAGACTTAGGCTTAAAAACATGGCGTTAGAGGGTGAAAACACGAAACAACCCCCGAACGTCCCCGTGGGTGGCACCAACACCTCCCACGAGAACAATGTAACTCGTAGGAGCTGACCCCGCAGCCGCGGGACTCCCGGTTTGAGAATCCGACGGTAATTTGCAAATTTCTAGACTTAGGCTTAAAAACATGGCGTTAGAGGGTGAAAACCCGAAACAGCCCCCGAACGTCCCCGTGGGTGGCACCAACACCTCCCACGGAGACAATGTAACTCGTAGGAACTGAGCACGCAGCCGTGGGTCTCCCGGTTTGAGAACACGACGGTAATTTGCAAATTTCTAGACTTAGGCTTAAAAACATGGCGTTAGAGGGTGAGAACTCGAAACAACCACCGAACGTCCCCTTGGGTGGCACCAATACCTCCCACGGGACCAATGTAACTCTTAGGAACTGACCCCGCAGCCGCGGGACTCCCGGTTTGAGAATACGACGGTAATTTGTATATTTCTAGACTTAGGCTTAAAAACATGGCGTTAGAGGGTGAAAACCCGAAACAGCCCCCGAACGTCCCCGTGGGTGGCACTAACACCTCCCACGGGACCAATGTAACTCTTGGGAACTGACCCCGCAGCCGCGGGACTCCCGGTTTGAGAATACGACGGTAATTTGCATATTTCTAGAATTAGGCTTAAAAACATGGCGTTAGAGGGTGAAAACTCGAAACATCCCCCGAACGTCCCCTTGGGTGGCACCAACACCTCCCACGGAACCAATGTAACTCATAGGAACTGACCCCGCAGTCGCGGGACCCCCGGTTTGAGAATACGACGGTAATTTGCATATTTTTAGACTTAGGCTTAAAAACATGGCGTTAGAGGTTGAGAACTCGAAACAACCACCGAACGTCCCCTTGGGTGGCACCAACACCTCCCACGGGACCAATGTAACGCTTAGGAACTGACCCCGCAGCCGCGGGACTCCCGGTTTGAGAATAGGACGGTAATTTCTATATTTCTAGACTTAGGCTTAAAAACATGGCGTTAGAGGGTGAAAACCCGAAACAGCCCCCGAATGTCCCCGTGGGTGGCACCAACACCTCCCACGGGACCAATGTAACTCGTAGGAACTGACTTCGCAGCCGCGGGACTCCCGGTTTGAGAATACGATGGTAATTTTCATATTTCTAGACTTAGGCTTAAAAACATGGCGTTAGAGGGTGAAAACCCGAAACAGCTCCCGAACGTCCCCGTGGGTGGCACCAACACCTCCCACGGGACCAATGTAACTCGTAGGAACTGACCCCGCAGCCGCGAGACTCCCGGTTTGAGAATACGACGGTAATTTTCAAATTTCTAGACTTAGGCTTAAAAACATGGCGTTAGAGGGTGAGAACTCGAAACAGCCACCGAACGTCCCCGTGGGTGGCACCAACACCTCCCACGGGACCAATGTAACTCGTAGGACTTGACCCCGCAGCCGCGGGACTCCCGGTTTGAGAACACGACGGTAATTTGCAAATTTCTAGACTTAGGCTTAAAAACATGGCGTTAGAGGGTGAGAACTCGAAACAACCACCGAACGTCCCCTTGGGTGGCACCAACACCTCCCACGGGACCAATGTAACTCTTAGGAACTGACCCCGCAGCCGCGGGACTCCCGGTTTGAGAATACGACGGTAATTTGTATATTTCTAGACTTAGGCTTAAAAACATGGCGTTAGAGGGTGAAAACCCGAAACAGCCCCCGAACGTCCCCGTGGGTGGCACTAACACCTCCCGCGGGACCAATGTAACTCTTGGGAACTGACCCCGCAGCCGCGGGACTCCCGGTTTGAGAATACGACGGTAATTTGCATATTTCTAGAATTAGGCTTAAAAACATGGCGTTAGAGGGTGAAAACTCGAAACATCCCCCGAACGTCCCCGTGGGTGGCACCAACAACTCCCACGGGACCAATGTAACTCATAGGAACTGCCCCCGCAGTCGCGGGACTCCCGGTTTGAGAATACGACGGTAATTTGCATATTTTTAGACTTAGGCTTAAAAACATGGCGTTAGAGGGTGAGAACTCGAAACAACCACCGAACGTCCCCTTGGGTGGCACCAACACCTCCCACGGGACCAATGTAACGCTTAGGAACTGACCCCGCAGCCGCGGGACTCCCGGTTTGAGAATAGGACGGTAATTTCTATATTTCTAGACTTAGGCTTAAAAACATGGCGTTAGAGGGTGAAAACCCGAAACAGCCCCCGAACGTCCCCGTGGGTGGCACCAAGAGCTCCCACGGGACCAATGTAACTCGTAGGAACTGACTTCGCAGCCGCGGGACTCCCGGTTTGAGAATACGATGGTAATTTTCATATTTCTACACTTAGGCTTAAAAACATGGCGTTAGAGGGTGAAAACCCGAAACAGCTCCCGAACGTCCCCGTGGGTTGCACCAACACCTCCCACGGGACCAATGTAACTCGTAGGGACTGACCCCGCAGCCGCGGGATTCCCGGTTATAGAATACGATGGGAATATTCATATTTCTAGAGTTAGTCTTAAAAACATGGCGTTAGAGGGTGAAAATCCGAAATAACCCCCGAACGTCCCCGTGGGTGGCACCAACACCTCCCACGGGACCAATGTAACTCGTAGGAACTGACCTCGCAGCCGCGGGACTCCCGGTTTGAGAATACGACGGTAATTTGCATATTTCTAGACTTAGGCTTAAAAACATGGCGTTAGAGGGTGAAAACCCGAAACAGCCCCCGAACGTCACCGTGGGTGGCACTAACACCTCCCACGGGACCAATGTAACTCTTAGGAACTGACCCCGCAGCCGCGGGACTCCCGGTTTGAGAATACGACGGTAATTTTCATATTTTTAGACTTAGGCTTAAAAACATGGCGTTAGAGGTGAAAACCCGAAACAGCCCCCGAACGTCCCCGTGGGTGGCACCAACACCTCCCACGGGACTAATGTAACTCATAGGAACTGACCCCGCAGTCGCGGGACTCCCGGTTTTAGAATACGACGATAATTTGCATATTTCTAGACTTAGGCTTAAAAACATGGCGTTAGAGGGTGAAAACCCGAAACAGCTCCCGAACGTCCCCGTGGGTGGCACCAACACCTCCCACGAGACCAATGTAACTCGTAGGAACTGAACCCGCAGCCGCGGGACTCCCGGTTTGAGAATACGATGGTAATTTACAAATTTCTAGACTTAGGCTTAAAAACATGGCGTTAGACGGTGAGAACTCGAAACAGCCACCGAGAATCCCCGTGGGTGGCACTAACACCTCCCACGGGACCAATGTAACTCGTAGCAACTGACCCCGCACCCGAGGTACTCCCGGTTTGAGAATACGACGGTAATTTGAAAATTTCTAGACTTAGGCTTAAAAACATGGCGTTAGAGGGTGAGAACTCGAAACAGCCACCGAACGTCCTCGTTGGTGGCACCAACACCTCCCACGGGACCAATGTAACTCGTAGGAACTGACCCCGCAGCCGCGGGACTCCCGGTTTGTGAATACGACGGTAATTTGTATATTTCTAGACTTAGGCTTAAAAACATGGCGTTAGAGGGTGAAAACCCGAAACAGCCCCCGAACGTCCCCGTGGGTGGCACCAACACCTCCCACGGGACCAATGTAACTCTTAGTAACTGACCCCGCAGCCGCGGGACTCCCGGTTTGAGAATACGACGGTAATTTGCATATTTCTAGACTTAGGCTTAAAGACATGTCGTTAGAGGGTGAAAACCCGAAACAGCCTCCGAACGTCCCCGTGGGTGGCACCAACACCTCCCACGGGACCAATGTAACTCGTAGGAACTGACCCCGCAGTCGCGGGACTCCTGGTTTTAGAATACGACGGTAATTTGCATATTTCTAGACTTAGGATTAAAAACATGGCGTTAAAGGGTGAACACCCGAAACATCCCCCAAACGTCCCCGTGGGTGGCACCAACACCTCCCACGGGACCAGTTTAACTCGTAGGAACTGACCCCGCAGCCGCGGGACTACCTGTTTGAGAATACAACGGTAATTTGCAAATTTCTGTACTTAGGCTTAAAAACAAGGCATTAGAGGGTGAAAACCCGAAACAGCCCCCGAACGTCCCCGTGGGTGGCACCAACACCTCCCACGGTACCAATGTAACTCGTAGAAACTGACCCCGCAGTCGCGGGACTCCCGGTTATAGAATACGACGGTAATTTGCATATTTCTAGACTTAGACTTAAAAACATGGCGTTAGAGGGTGAAAACACGAAACAGCCCCCGAACGTCCCCGTGGTTGGCACCAACACCTCCCACGGGACCAATGTAACTTTTAGGAACTGACCCCGCAGCCGCGGGACTGCCGGTTTGAGAATACGACGGTAATTTGCATATTTCTAGACTTAGGCTTAAAAACATGGCGTTAGAGGGTGAAAACCCGAAACAGACCCCGAACGACCCCGTGGGTGGAACCAACACCTCCCACGGGACCAATGTAACTCGTAGGAACTGACCCCGCAGCCGCGGGACTCCCAGTTTGAGAATACGATGGTAATTTGCATATTTCTAGACTTAGACTTAAAAACATGGCGTTAGAGGGTGAAAACCCGAAACAGCCCCCGAACGTCCCCGTGGGTGGCACCAACACCTCCCACAGGACCAATGTAACTCTTAGGAACTGACCCCGCAGCCGCGGGACTCCCGGTTTGAGAATACAACGGTAATTTGCATATTTCTAGACTTAGGCTTAAAAATATGGCGTTAGAGTGTGAAAACCCGAAACAGCCCCCGAACGTCCCCGTGGGTGGCAATAACACCTCCCACGGGACCAATGTAACTCGTAGGAACTGACTCCTCAGTCGCGGGACTCCCTATTTTAGAATAAATGGTAATTTGCATATTTATAGACTTAGGCTTAAAAACATGGCGTTAGAGGGTGAAAACACGAAACAGCCCCCTAACGTCCCCGTGGGTGGCACCAACACCTCCCACGGGGACAATGTAACTCGTAGGAACTGAGCACGCAGCAGCGGGACTCCCGGTTTGAGAACACGACGGTAATTTGCAAATTTCTAGACTTGGGCTTAAAAACATGGTGTTAGAGGGTAAGAACTCGAAACAACCACCGAACGTCCCCGTGGGTGGCACCAACACCTCCCACGGGACCAATGTAACTCGTAGGAACTGACTTCACAGCCGCGGGACTCCCGGTTTGAGAATACGATGGTAATTTGCATATTTCTAGACTTAGGCTTAAAAACATGGCGTTAGAGTGTGAAAACCCGAAAAAGCCCCCGAACGTCCCCGTGGGTGGCACCAACACCTCCCACGGGACCAATGTAACTCTTAGGAACTGACCCCGCAACCGCGGGACTCCCGGTTTGAGAATACGATGGTAATTTGCATATTTCTAGACTGAGGCTTAAAAACATGGCGTTAGAGGGTGAAAACCCGAAACATCCCCCGAACGTCCCCGTGGGTGGCACCAACACCTCCCACGGGACCAATGTAACTCATAGGAATTGACCCCGCAGTCGCGGGACTCCCAGTTTTAGAATACGACGGTAATTTGCATATTTCTAGACTTAGGCTTAAAAACATGGCGTTAGAGGGTGAAAACCCGAAACAGCCCACGAACGTCCCCGTGGGTGGCACCAACACCTCCCACGAGACCAATGTAACTCATAGGAACTGACCCCGCAGCTGCGGGACTCCCGGTTTTAGAATACGACGGTAATTTGCAAATTTCTAGACTTAGGCTTAAAAACATGGCGTTAGAGGGTGAGAACTCGAAACAGCCACCCAACGTCCCTATGGGTGGCACCAACACCTCAAACGGGACCAATGTAACTCGTAGGAACTGACCCCGCAGCCGCGGCACTCCCGGTTTGAGAATACGATGATAATTTGCAAATTTCTAGACTTAGGCTTAAAAACATGGCGTTAGAGGGTGAGAACTCGAAACAGCCACCGAACGTCCCCGTGGGTGGCACCAACACCTCCCACGGGACCAATGTAACTCGTAGGAACTGACCCCGCAGCCGCGGGACTCCCGGTTTGAGAACACGACGGTAATTAGCAAATTTCTTGACTTAGGCTTAAAAACATGGCGGTAGAGGGTGAGAACTCGAAACTGCCACCGAACGTCCCCGTGGGTGGCACAAACACCTCCCACGGGACCAATGTATCTCGTAGGAACTGATCCCGTAGCCGCGGGACTCCCGGTTTGAGAATACGACGGTAATTTTCATATTTCTATACTTAGGCTTAAAAACATGGCGTTAGAGGGTGAAAACCCGAAACAGCCCCCGAACGTCCCCGTGGGTGGCACCAACACCTCCCACGGGACCAGTGTAAGTCTTAGGAATTGACTCCCGGTTTGAGAATACGACGGTAATTTGCAAATTTCTAGACTTAGGCTTAAAAACATGGCGTGAGAGGGTGAGAACTCCAAACAGCCACCGAACGTCCCTGTGGGTGGCACCAACACCTCCCACGGGACCAATGTAACTCGTAGGAACTGACCCCGCAGCCGCGAGACTCCCGGTTTGTGAATACGACGGTAATTTGCATATATTTCTAGACTTAGGCTTAAAAACATGGCGTTAGAGGGTGAAAACCCGAAACAGCCCCCGAACGTCCCCGTGGGTGGCACCAACACCTCCCACGGGACCAATGTAACTCTTAGGAACTGACCCCGCAGTCGCGGGACTCCCAGTTTTAGAATACGACGGTAATTTGCATATTTCTAGACTGAGGCTTAAAGACATGGCGTTAGAGGGTGAAAACTCGAAACAGCCCCCGAACGTCCCCGTGGGTGGCACCAACACCTCCCACGGGACCAATGTAACTCGTAGGAACTGACCCCGCAGTCGCGGGACTCCTGGTTTTAGAATACGACGGTAATTTGGATATTTCTAGACTTAGGATTAAAAACATGGCGTTAAAGGGTGAACACCCGAAACATCCCCCAAACGTCCCCGTGGGTGGCACCAACACCTCCCACGGGACCAGTTTAACTCGTAGGAACTGACCCCGCAGCCGCGGGACTACCTGTTTGAGAATACAACGGTAATTTGCAAATTTCTGTACTTAGGCTTAAAAACAAGGCATTAGAGGGTGAAAACCCGAAACAGCCCCCGAACGTCCCCGTGGGTGGCACCAACACCTCCCACGGGACCAATGTAACTCGTAGGAACTGACCTCGCAGCCGCGGGACTCCCGGTCTGAGAATACGACGGTAATTTGCATATTTCTAGACTTAGGCTTAAAAACATGGCGTTAGAGGGTGAGGACTCGAAACAACCACCGAACGTCCCCTTGGGTGGCACCAACACCTCCCACGGGACCAATGTAACTCTTAGGAACTGACCCCGCAGCCGCGGGACTGCCGGTTTGAGAATACGACGGTAATTTACATATTTCTAGACTTAGGCTTAAAAACATGGCGTTAGAGGGTGAAAACCCGAAACAGACCCCGAACGATCCCGTGGGTGGCACCAACACCTCCCATGGGACCAATGTAACTCGTAGGAACTGACCCCGCAGTCGCGGGACGCCCCGTTTTAGAATACGATGGTAATTTGCATATTTCTAGATTTAGGCTTAAAAACATGGCGTTAGAGGGTGAAAACCCGAAACAGCCCCCGAACGTCCCCGTGGGTGGCACCAACACGTCCCACAGGAAAAATGTAACTCGTAGGAACTGACCCAGCAGCCGCCGGACTCCCGGTTTGAGAATACGATGATAATTTGCAAATTTCTAGAGTTAGGCTTAAATACATGGCGTTAGAGGGTGAGAACTCGAAACAGCCACCCAACTTCCCCGTGGGTGGCACCAACACCTGCCACGGGACCAATGTAACTCGTAGGAACTGACCCCGCTCCCGCGGGACTCCCGGTTTGATAACACGACGGTAATTTGTAAATTTCTAGATTTAGGCTTAAAAACATGGCGTTAGAGGGTGAAAACCCGAAACAGCCCCCGAACGTCCCCGTGGGTGGCACCAACACCTCCCACGGGACCAATGTAACTCGTAGGAACTGACTCCTCAGTCGCGGGACTCCCGATTTTAGAATACGATGGTAATTTGCATATTTCTAGACTTAGGCTTAAAAACATGGCGTTAGAGGGTGAAAACACGAAACAACCCCCGAACGTCCCCGTGGGTGGCACCAACACCTCCCACGAGAACAATGTAACTCGTAGGAGCTGACCCCGCAGCCCCGGGACTCCCGGTTTGAGAATCCGACGGTAATTTGCAAATTTCTAGACTTAGGCTTAAAAACATGGCGTTAGAGGGTGAAAACCCGAAACAGCCCCCGAACGTCCCCGTGGGTGGCACCAACACCTCCCACGGGACCAATGTAACTCGTAGGAACTGACTCCTCAGTCGCGGGACTCCCGATTTTAGAATACGATGGTAATTTGCATATTTCTAGACTTAGGCTTAAAAACATGGCGTTAGAGGGTGAAAACACGAAACAACCCCCGAACGTCCCCGTGGGTGGCACCAACACCTCCCACGAGAACAATGTAACTCGTAGGAGCTGACCCCGCAGCCGCGGGACTCCCGGTTTGAGAATCCGACGGTAATTTGCAAATTTCTAGACTTAGGCTTAAAAACATGGCGTTAGAGGGTGAAAACCCGAAACAGCCCCCGAACGTCCCCGTGGGTGGCACCAACACCTCCCACGGGGACAATGTAACTCGTAGGAACTGAGCACGCAGCCGTGGGTCTCCCGGTTTGAGAATACGACGGTAATTTACAAATTTCTAGACTTAGGCTTAAAAACATGGCGTTAGAGGGTGAGAACTCGAAACAGCCACCGAACGTCCCCGTGGGTGGCACCAACACCTCCCACGGGACCAATGTAACTCGTAGGACTTGACCCCGCAGCCGCGGGACTCCCGGTTTGAGAACACGACGGTAATTTGCAAATTTCTAGACTTAGGCTTAAAAACATGGCGTTAGAGGGTGAGAACTCGAAACAACCATCGAACGTCCCCTTGGGTGGCACCAATACCTCCCACGGGACCAATGTAACTCTTAGGAACTGACCCCGCAGCCGCGGGACTCCCGGTTTGAGAATACGACGGTAATTTGTATATTTCTAGACTTAGGCTTAAAAACATGGCGTTAGAGGGTGAAAACCCGAAACAGCCCCCGAACGTCCCCGTGGGTGGCACTAACACCTCCCACGGGACCAATGTAACTCTTGGGAACTGACCCCGCAGCCGCGGGACTCCCGGTTTGAGAATACGACGGTAATTTGCATATTTCTAGAATTAGGCTTAAAAACATGGCGTTAGAGGGTGAAAACTCGAGACATCCCCCGAACGTCCCCGTGGGTGGCACCAACACCTCCCACGGAACCAATGTAACTCATAGGAACTGACCCCGCAGTCGCGGGACTCCCGGTTTGAGAATACGACGGTAATTTGCATATTTCTAGACTTAGGCTTAAAAACATGGCGTTAGAGGTTGAGAACTCGAAACAACCACCGAACGTCCCCTTGGGTGGCACCAACACCTCCCACGGGACCAATGTAACGCTTAGGAACTGACCCCGCAGCCGCGGGACTCCCGGTTTGAGAATAGGACGGTAATTTCTATATTTCTAGACTTAGGCTTAAAAACATGGCGTTAGAGGGTGAAAACCCGAAACAGCCCCCGAACGTCCCCGTGGGTGGCACCAACACCTCCCACGGGACCAATGTAACTCGTAGGAACTGACTTCGCAGCCGCGGGACTCCCGGTTTGAGAATACGATGGTAATTTTCATATTTCTAGACTTAGGCTTAAAAACATGGCGTTAGAGGGTGAAAACCCGAAACAGCTCCCGAACGTCCCCGTGGGTGGCACCAACACCTCCCACGGGACCAATGTAACTCTTAGGAACTGACCCCGCAGCCGCGAGACTCCCGGTTTGAGAATACGACGGTAATTTTCAAATTTCTAGACTTAGGCTTAAAAACATGGCGTTAGAGGGTGAGAACTCGAAACAGCCACCGAACGTCCCCGTGGGTGGCACCAACACCTCCCACGGGACCAATGTAACTCGTAGGACTTGACCCCGCAGCCGCGGAACTCCCGGTTTGAGAACACGACGGTAATTTGCAAATTTCTAGACTTAGGCTTAAAAACATGGCGTTAGAGGGTGAGAACTCGAAACAACCACCGAACGTCCCCTTGGGTGGCACCAACACCTCCCACGGGACCAATGTAACTCTTAGGAACTGACCCCGCAGCCGCGGGACTCCCGGTTTGAGAATACGACGGTAATTTGCATATTTCTAGAATTAGGCTTAAACACATGGCGTTAGAGGGTGAAAACCCGAAACAGCCCCCGAACGTCCCGGTGGGTGGCACCAACACCTCCCACGGGACCAATGTAACTCGTAGGAACTGACCCCGCAGCCGCGGGACTCCCGGTTTGAGAATACGACGGTAATTTTTAAATTTCTAGACTTAGGCTTAAAAACATGGCGTTAGAGGGTGAGAACTCGAAACAACCACCGAACGTCCCCTTGGGTGGCACCAACACCTCCCACGGGACCAATGTAACGCTTAGGAACTGACCCCGCAGCCGCGGGACTCCCGGTTTGAGAATAGGACGGTAATTTCTATATTTCTAGACTTAGGCTTAAAAACATGGCGTTAGAGGGTGAAAACCCGAAACAGCCCCCGAACGTCCCCGTGGGTGGCACCAAGACCTCCCACGGGACCAATGTAACTCATAGGAACTGACTTCGCAGCCGCGGGACTCCCGGTTTGAGAATACGATGGTAATTTTCATATTTCTACACTTAGGCTTAAAAACATGGCGTTAGAGGGTGAAAACCCGAAACAGCTCCCGAACGTCCCCGTGGGTGGCACCAACACCTCCCACGGGACCAATGTAACTCGTAGGAACTGACCCCGCAGCCGCGGGATTCCCGGTTATAGAATACGATGGGAATATTCATATTTCTAGAGTTAGTCTTAAAAACATGGCGTTAGAGGGTGAAAATTCGAAATAACCCCCGAACGTCCCCGTGGGTGGCACCAACACCTCCCACGGGACCAATGTAACTCGTAGGAACTGACCTCACAGCCGCGGGACTCCCGGTCTGAGAATACGACGGTAATTTGCATATTTCTAGACTTAGGCTTAAAAACATGGCGTTAGAGGGTGAGGACTCGAAACAACCACCGAACGTCCCCTTGGGTGGCACCAACACCTCCCACGGGACCAATGTAACTCTTAGGAACTGACCCCGCAGCCGCGGGACTCCCGGTTTGAGAATACGACGGTAATTTCTATATTTCTAGACTTAGGCTTAAAAACATGGCGTTAGAGGGTGAAAACCCGAAACAGCCCCCGAACGTCCCCGTGGGTGGCACTAACACCTCCCACGGGACCAATGTAACTCTTAGGAACTGACCCCGCAGCCGCGGGACTCCCGGTTTGAGAATACGACGGTAATTTTCATATTTTTAGACTTAGGCTTAAAAACATGGCGTTAGAGGTGAAAACCCGAAACAGCCCCCGAACGTCCCCGTGGGTGGCACCAACACCTCCCACGGGACTAATGTAACTCATAGGAACTGACCCCGCAGTCGCGGGACTCCCGGTTTTATAATACGACGATAATTTGCATATTTCTAGACTTAGGCTTAAAAACATGGCGTTAGAGGGTGAAAACCCGAAACAGCTCCCGAACGTCCCCGTGGGTGGCACCAACACCTCCCACGAGACCAATGTAACTCGTAGGAACTGAACCCGCAGCCGCGGGACTCCCGGTTTGAGAATACGATGGTAATTTACAAATTTCTAGACTTAGGCTTAAAAACATGGCGTTAGAGGGTGAGAACTCGAAACAGCCACCGAGAATCCCCGTGGGTGGCACTAACACCTCCCACGGGACCAATGTAACTCGTAGCAACTGACCCCGCACCCGAGGTACTCCCGGTTTGAGAATACGACGGTAATTTGAAAATTTCTAGACTTAGGCTTAAAAACATGGCGTTAGAGGGTGAGAACTCGAAACAGCCACCGAACGTCCTCGTTGGTGGCACCAACACCTCCCACGGGACCAATGTAACTCGTAGGAACTGACCCCGCAGCCGCGGGACTCCCGGTTTGTGAATACGACGGTAATTTGCATATTTCTAGACTTAGGCTTAAAAACATGCCGTTAGAGGGTGAAAACCCGAAACAGCCCCCGAAAGTCCCCGTGGGTGGCACCAACACCTCCCACGGGACCAATGTAACTCTTAGGAACTGACCCCGCAGCCGCGGGACTCCCGGTTTGAGAATACGACGGTAATTTGCATATTTCTAGACTTAGGCTTAAAAACAAGGCATTAGAGGGTGAAAACCCGAAACAGCCCCCGAACGTCCCCGTGGGTGGCACCAACACCTCCCACGGGACCAATGTAACTCGTAGGAACTGACCCCGCAGTCGCGGGACTCCTGGTTTTAGAATACGACGGTAATTTGCATATTTCTAGACTTAGGATTAAAAACATGGCGTTAAAGGGTGAACACCCGAAACATCCCCCGAACGTCCCCGTGGGTGGCACCAACACCTCCCACGGGACCAGTTTAACTCGTAGGAACTGACCCCGCAGCCGCGGGATTGCCGGTTTGAGAACACGACGGTAATTTGCAAATTTCTAGATTTAGGCTTAAAAACATGGCGTTAGAGGGTGAAAACCCGAAACAGCCCCCGAACGTCCCCGTGGGTGGCACCAACACGTCCCACGGGACCAATGTAACTCGTAGGAACTGACCCCGCAGCCGCAGGACTCCCAGTTTGAGAATACGACGGTAATTTCCATATTTCTGGACTTAGGCTTAAAAACATTGCGTTAGAGGGTGAAAACCCGAAACAGCCCCTGAACGTCCCCGTGGGTGGCACCAACACCTCCCACGGGACCAGTGTAACTCTTAGGAACTGACCCTGCAGCCGCGGGACTCCCGGTTTGAGAATACAACGGTAATTTGCATATTTCTAGACTTAGGCTTAAAAATATGGCGTTAGAGTGTGAAAACCCGAAACAGCCCCCGAACGTCCCCGTGGGTGGCAATAACACCTCCCACGGGACCAATGTAACTCGTAGGAACTGACTCCTCAGTCGCGGGACTCCCGATTTTAGAATACAGTGGTAATTTGCATATTTATAGACTTAGGCTTAAAAACATGGCGTTAGAGGGTGAAAACACGAAACAGCCCCCTAACGTCCCCGTGGGTGGCACCAACACCTCCCACGGGGACAATGTAACTCGTAGGAACTGAGCACGCAGCCGCGGGACTCCCGGTTTGAGAACACGACGGTAATTTGCAAATTTCTAGACTTGGGCTTAAAAACATGGCGTTAGAGGGTGAGAACTCGAAACAACCAACGAACGTCCCCGTGGGTGGCACCAACACCTCCCACGGGACCAATGTAACTCGTAGGAACTGACTTCGCAGCCGCGGGACTCCCGGTTTGAGAATACGATGGTAATTTGCATATTTCTAGACTTAGGCTTAAAAACATGGCGTTAGAGTGTGAAAACCCGAAAAAGCCCCCGAACGTCCCCGTGGGTGGCACCAACACCTCCCACGGGACCAATGTAACTCTTAGGAACTGACCCCGCAACCGCGGGACTCCCGGTTTGAGAATACGATGGTAATTTGCATATTTCTAGACTTAGGCTTAAAAACATAGCGTTAGAGGGTGAAAACCCGAAACATCCCCCGAACGTCCCCGTGGGTGGCACCAACACCTCCCACGGTACCAATGTAACTCATAGGAATTGACCCCGCAGTCGCGGGACTCCCAGTTTTAGAATACGACGGTAATTTGCATATTTCTAGACTTAGGCTTAAAAACATGGCGTTAGAGGGTGAAAACCCGAAACAGCCCCCGAACGTCCCCGTGGGTGGCACCAACACCTCCCACGAGACCAATGTAACTCATAGGAACTGACCCCGCAGCCGCGGGACTCCCGGTTTTAGAATACGACGGTAATTTGCAAATTTCTAGACTTAGGCTTAAAAACATGGCGTTAGAGGGTGAGAACTCGAAACAGCCACCCAACGTCCCTATGGGTGGCACCAACACCTCAAACGGGACCAATGTAACTCGTAGGAACTGACCCCGCAGCCGCGGCACTCCTGGTTTGAGAATACGATGATAATTTGCAAATTTCTAGACTTAGGCTTAAAAACATGGCGTTAGAGGGTGAGAACTCGAAACAGCCACCGAACGTCCCCGTGGGTGGCACCAACACCTCCCATGGGACCAATGTAACTCGTAGAAACTGACCCCGCAGCCGCGGGACTCCCGGTTTGAGAACACGACGGTAATTAGCAAATTTCTAGACTTAGGCTTAAAAACATGGCGTTAGAGGGTGAAAACCCGAAACAGCCCACGAACGTCCCCGTGGGTGGCACCAACACCTCCCACGAGACCAATGTAACTCATAGGAACTGACCCCGCAGCCGCGGGACTCCCGGTTTTAGAATACGACGGTAATTTGCAAATTTCTAGACTTAGGCTTAAAAACATGGCGTTAGAGGGTGAGAACTCGAAACAGCCACCCAACGTCCCTATGGGTGGCACCAACACCTCAAACGGGACCAATGTAACTCGTAGGAACTGACCCCGCAGCCGCGGCACTCCTGGTTTGAGAATACGATGATAATTTGCAAATTTCTAGACTTAGGCTTAAAAACATGGCGTTAGAGGGTGAGAACTCGAAACAGCCCCTGAACGTCCCCGTGGGTGGCACCAACACCTCCCACGAGACCAATGTAACTCGTAGGAACTGACCCCGCAGTCGCGGGCTCCCGGTTTTAGAATACGACAATAATTTGCATATTTCTAGACTTAGGCTTAAAAACATGGCGTTAGAGGTGAAAACTCGAAACAGCCCCCAAACGTCCCCGTGGGTGGCACCAACACCACCCACGGGACCAATGTAACTCATAGGAACTGACCCCGCAGTCGCGGGACTCCCCGTTTTAGAATACGACGGTAATTTGCATATTTCTAAACTTAGGCTTAAAAACATGGCGTTAGAGTGTGAAAACCCGAAACAGCCCCCGAACGTCCCCGTGGGTGGCACCAACACCTCCCATGGGACCAATGTAACTCGTAGGAACTGACCCCGCAGCCGCGGGACTCCCGGTTTGAGAACACGACGGTAATTAGCAAATTTCTAGACTTAGGCTTAAAAACATGGCGGTAGAGGGTGAGAACTCGAAACAGCCACCGAACGTTCCCGTGGGTGGCACCAACACCTCCCACGGGACCAATGTAACTCGTAGGAACTGATCCCGTAGCCGCGGGACTCCCGGTTTGAGAATACGACGGTAATTTTCATATTTCTAGACTTAGGCTTAAAAACATGGCGTTAGAGGGTGAAAACCCGAAACAGCCCCCGAACGTCCCCGTGGGTGGCACCAACACCTCCCACGGGACCAGTGTAACTCTTAGGAATTGACTCCCGGTTTGAGAATACGACGGTAATTTGCAAATTTCTAGACTTAGGCTTAAAAACATGGCGTGAGAGGGTGAGAACTCCAAACAGCCACCGAACGTCCCTGTGGGTGGCACCAACACCTCCCACGGGACCAATGTAACTCGTAGGAACTGACCCCGCAGCCGTGGGACTCCCGGTTTGAGAATACGATGGTAATTTGCAAATTTCTAGACTGAAAAACATGGCGTTAGAGGGTGAAAACTCGAAACAGCCACCGAACGTCCCCGTGGGTGGCACCAGCACCTCCCACGGGACAAATGTAACTCTTAGGAACTAACCCCGCAGCCGCGGGACTCCCGGTTTGAGAATACGATGGTAATTTTCATATTTCTAGACTAAAGCAAAACATGGCGTTAGAGGGTGAGATCTCGAAACATCCCCCAAACGTCCTCGTGGGTGGCACCAATACCTTCCACGGGACCAATGTAACTCGTAGGAACTGACCCCGCAGCCGCGGGACTCCCGGTTTGAGAATACGACGGTAATTTGCATATTTCTAGACCTAGGCTTAAAAACATGGCGTTAGAGGGTGAAAACCCGAAACAGCCCCTGAACGTCCCTGTGGGTGGCACCAACACCTCCCACGGGACCAATGTAACTCTTAGGAACTGACCCCGCAGCCGCGGGACTCCCGGTTTGAGAATACGACGGTAATTTGCATATTTCTAAACTTAGGCTTAAAAACATGGCGTTAAATGATGAAAACCCGAAACAGCCCCCGAGCGTCCCCGTGGTTGGCACCAACACCTCCCACGGGACCAATGTAACTCGTAGGAGCTGACTTCGCAGCCGCGGGACTCCCGGTTTGAGAATACGACGGTAATTTGCATATTTCTAGACTTAGGCTTAAAAACATGGCGTTAGAGGGTGAAAACCCGAAACAACCCCCGAACGTCCCCGTGGGTGGCACCAACACCTCCCACGAGACCAATGTAACTCGTAGGAGCTGACCCCGCAGCCGCGGGACTCCCGGTTTGAGAATACGACGGTAATTTGCATATTTCTAGACTTAGGCTTAAAAACATGGCGTTAGAGGGTGAAAACCCGAAACAGCCCCCGAACGTCCCCGTGGGTGGCACCAACACCTCCCACGGGACCAATGTAAATCGTAGGAACTGACCCCGCAGCCGCGGGACTCCCGGTTTGAGAATACGATGATAATTTGCAAATTTCTAGACTCAGGCTTAAATACATGGCGTTAGAGTGTGAGAACTCGAAACAGCCACCGAACGTCCCCGTGGGTGGCACCAACACCTCCCACGGTACCAATGTAACTCGTAGGAACTGACCCCGCAGCCGCGGGACTCCCAGTTTGAGAACACGACGGTAATTTGTAAATTTCTAGACTTAGGCTTAAAAACATGGCGGTAGAGGGTGAGAACTCGAAACAGCCACCGAACGTTCCCGTGGGTGGCACCAACACCTCCCACGGGACCAATGTAACTCGTAGGAACTGACCCCGTAGCCGCGGGACTCCCAGTTTGAGAATACGACGGTAATTTCCATATTTCTAGACTTAGGCTTAAAAACATGGCGTTAGAAGGTGAAAACCCGAAACAGCCCCCGAACGTCCCCGTGGGTGGCACCAACACCTCCCACGGGACCAGTGTAACTCTTAGGAACTGACCCTGCAGCTGCGGGACTCCCGGTTTGAGAATACAACGGTAATTTGCATATTTCTAGACTTAGGCTTAAAAACATGGCGTTAGAGTGAAAACCCAAAACAGCCCCCGAACGTCCCCGTGAGTGGCACCAACACCTCCCACGGGACCAATGTAACTCGTAGGAACTGACTCCTCAGTCTCGGGACTCCCGATTTTAGAATACGATGGTAATTTGCATATTTCTAGACTTAGGCTTAAAAACATGGCGTTAGAGGGTGAAACCACGAAATAACCCCCGAACGTCCCCGTGGGTGGTACCAACACCTCCCACGAGACCAATGTAACTCGTAGGAGCTGACCCCGCAGCCGCGGGACTCCCGGTTTGAGAATACGACGGTAATTTGCAAATTTCTAGACTTAGGCTTAATAACATGGCGTTAGAGGGTGAAAACCCGAAACAGCCGTCGAACGTCCCCGTGGGTGGCACTAACACCTCCCACGGGACCAATGTAACTCTTAGGAACTGACCATGCAGCCGCGGGACTCCCGATTTGATAACACGACGGTAATTTGTATATATTTCTAGACTTAGGCTTAAAAACATGGCGTTAGAGGGTGAAAACCCGAAACAGCCCCCGAACGTCCCCGTGGGTGGCACCAACACCTCCCACGTGACCAATGTAACTCGTAGGAACTGAACCCGCAGCCGCGGGACTCCCGGTTTTAGAATACGACGGTAATTTGCATATTTCTAGACCTAGGCTTAAAAACATGGCGTTAGAGGGTGAAAACCCGAAATAGCCCCTGAACGTCCCTGTGGGTGGCACCAACACCTCCCACGGGACCAATGTAACTCTTAGGAACCGACCCCGCAGCCGCGGGACTCCCGGTTTGAGAATACGACGGTAATTTGCATATTTCTAAACTTAGGCTTAAAAACATGGCGTTAAATGATGAAAACCCGAAACAGCCACCGAACGTCCCCGTGGGTGGCACCAACACCTCCCACGGGACCAATGTAACTCGTAGGACTTGACCCCGCAGCCGCGGGACTCCCGGTTTGAGAACACGACCGTAATTTCCAAATTTCTAGACTTAGGCTTAAAAACATGGCGTTAGAGGGTGAGAACTCGAAACAGCCACCGAACGTCCCCGTGGGTGGCACCAACACCTCCCATGGGACCAATGTAACTCGTAGGAACTGACCCCGCAGCCGCGGGACTCCCGGTTTGAGAACACGACGGTAATTAGCAAATTTCTAGACTTAGGCTTAAAAACATGGCGGTAGAGGGTGAGAACTCGAAACTGCCACCGAACGTCCCCGTGGGTGGCACCAACACCTCCCACGGGACCAATGTAACTCGTAGGAACTGATCCCGTAGCCGCGGGACTCCCGGTTTGAGAATACGACGGTAATTTTCATATTTCTAGACTTAGGCTTAAAAACATGGCGTTAGAGGGTGAAAACCCGAAACATCCCCCGAACGTCCCCGTGGGTGGCTCCAACACCTCCCACGGGACCAGTGTAACTCTAAGGAATTGACTCCCGGTTTGAGAATACGACGGTAATTTGAAAATTTCTAGACTTAGGCTTAAAAACATGGCGTGAGAGGGTGAGAACTCCAAACAGCCACCGAACGTCCCTGTGGGTGGCACCAACACCTCCCACGGGACCAATGTAACTCGTAGGAACTGACCCCGCAGCCGTGGGACTCCCGGTTTGAGAATACGATGGTAATTTGCAAATTTCTAGACTGAAAAACATGGCGTTAGAGGGTGAAAACTCGAAACAGCCACCGAACGTCCCCGTGGGTGGCACCAACACCTCCCACGGGACAAATGTAACTCTTAGGAACTAACCCCACAGCCGCGGGACTCCCGGTTTGAGAATACGATGGTAATTTTCATATTTCTAGACTAAAGCAAAACATGGCGTTAGAGGGTGAGATCTCGAAACATCCCCCAAACGTCCTCGTGGGTGGCACCAATACCTTCCACGGGACCAATGTAACTCGTAGGAACTGACCCCGCAGCCGCGGGACTCCCGGTTTGAGAATACGACGGTAATTTGCATATTTCTAGACCTAGGCTTAAAAACATGGCGTTAGAGGGTGAAAACCCGAAACAGCCCCTGAACGTCCCTGTGGGTGGCACCAACACCTCCCACGGGACCAATGTAACTCTTAGGAACTGACCCCGCAGCCGCGGGACTCCCGGTTTGAGAATACGACGGTAATTTGCATATTTCTAAACTTAGGCTTAAAAACATGGCGTTAAATGATGAAAACCCGAAACAGCCCCCGAGCGTCCCCGTGGGTGGCACCAACACCTCCCACGGGACCAATGTAACTCGTAGGAACTGACTTCGCAGCCGCGGGACTCCCGGTTTGAGAATACGACGGTAATTTGCATATTTCTAGACTTAGGCTTAAAAACATGGCGTTAGAGGGTGAAAACCCGAAACAACCCCCGAACGTCCCCGTGGGTGGCACCAACACCTCCCACGAGACCAATGTAACTCGTAGGAGCTGACCCCGCAGCCGCGGGACTCCCGGTTTGAGAATACGACGGTAATTTGCATATTTCTAGACTTAGGCTTAAAAACATGGCGTTAGAGGGTGAAAACCCGAAACAGCCCCCGAACGTCCCCGTGGGTGGCACCAACACCTCCCACGGGACCAATGTAAATCGTAGGAACTGACCCCGCAGCCGCGGGACTCCCGGTTTGAGAATACGATGATAATTTGCAAATTTCTAGACTCAGGCTTAAATACATGGCGTTAGAGTGTGAGAACTCGAAACAGCCACCGAACGTCCCCGTGGGTGGCACCAACACCTCCCACGGTACCAATGTAACTCGTAGGAACTGACCCCGCAGCCGCGGGACTCCCAGTTTGAGAACACGACGGTAATTTGTAAATTTCTAGACTTAGGCTTAAAAACATGGCGGTAGAGGGTGAGAACTCGAAACAGCCACCGAACGTTCCCGTGGGTGGCACCAACACCTCCCACGGGACCAATGTAACTCGTAGGAACTGACCCCGTAGCCGCGGGACTCCCAGTTTGAGAATACGACGGTAATTTCCATATTTCTAGACTTAGGCTTAAAAACATGGCGTTAGAGGGTGAAAACCCGAAACAGCCCCCGAACGTCCCCGTGGGTGGCACCAACACCTCCCACGGGACCAGTGTAACTCTTAGGAACTGACCCTGCAGCTGCGGGACTCCCGGTTTGAGAATACAACGGTAATTTGCATATTTCTAGACTTAGGCTTAAAAACATGGCGTTAGAGTGAAAACCCAAAACAGCCCCCGAACGTCCCCGTGAGTGGCACCAACACCTCCCACGGGACCAATGTAACTCGTAGGAACTGACTCCTCAGTCGCGGGACTCCCGATTTTAGAATACGATGGTAATTTGCATATTTCTAGACTTAGGCTTAAAAACATGGCGTTAGAGGGTGAAACCACGAAATAACCCCCGAACGTCCCCGTGGGTGGCACCAACACCTCCCACGAGACCAATGTAACTCGTAGGAGCTGACCCCGCAGCCGCGGGACTCCCGGTTTGAGAATACGACGGTAATTTGCAAATTTCTAGACTTAGGCTTAATAACATGGCGTTAGAGGGTGAAAACCCGAAACAGCCGTCGAACGTCCCCGTGGGTGGCACTAACACCTCCCACGGGACCAATGTAACTCTTAGGAACTGACCCTGCAGCCGCGGGACTCCCGACTTGATAACACGACGGTAATTTGTATATATTTCTAGACTTAGGCTTAAAAACATGGCGTTAGAGGGTGAAAACCCGAAACAGCCCCCGAACGTCCCCGTGGGTGGCACCAACACCTCCCACGTGACCAATGTAACTCGTAGGAACTGAACCCGCAGCCGCGGGACTCCCGGTTTGAGAATACGACGGTAATTTGCATATTTCTAGACCTAGGCTTAAAAACATGGCGTTAGAGGGTGAAAACCCGAAACAGCCCCTGAACGTCCCTGTGGGTGGCACCAACACCTCCCACGGTACCAATGTAACTCTTAGGAACTGACCCCGCAGCCGCGGGACTCCCGGTTTGAGAATACGACGGTAATTTGCATATTTCTAAACTTAGGCTTAAAAACATGGCGTTAAATGATGAAAACCCGAAACAGCCACCGAACGTCCCCGTGGGTGGCACCAACACCTCCCACGGGACCAATGTAACTCGTAGGACTTGACCCCGCAGCCGCGGGACTCCCGGTTTGAGAACACGACCGTAATTTCCAAATTTCTAGACTTAGGCTTAAAAACATGGCGTTAGAGGGTGGGAACTCAAAACAGTCACCGAACGTCCCCGGGGGTGGCACCAACAGCTCCCACGGGACCAATGTAACTCGTAGGAACTGACTTCGCAGCCGCGGGACTCCCAGTTTGAGAATACGACGGTAATTTGCATATTTCTAGACTTAGGCTTAAAAACATGGCGTTAGAGTGTGATAACCCGAAACAGCCCCCGAACGTCCCCGTGGGTGGCACCAACACCTCCCACGGGACCAATGTAACTCTTAGGAACTGACCCCGCAGCCGCGGGACTCCCGGTTTGAGAATACGACGGTAATTTGCATATTTCTAGACTTAGGCTTAAAAACATGGCGTTAGAGGGTGAAAACCCGAAACATCCCCCGAACGTCCCCGTGGGTGGCACCAACACCTCCCACGGGACCAATGTAACTCATAGGAACTGACCCCGCAGTCGCGGGACTCCCAGTTTTAGAATACGACGGTAATTTGCATATTTCTAGACTTAGGCTTAAAAACATGGCGTTAGAGGGTGAAAACCCGAAACAGCCCACGAACATCCCCGTGGGTGGCACCAACACCTCCCACGAGACCAATGTAACTCATAGGAACTGACCCCGCTGCGGCGGGACTCCCGGTTTGAGAATACGACGGTAATTTGCATATTTCTAGACTTAGGCTTAAAAACATGACGTTAGAGGGTGAAAACCCGAAACAGCCCCCGAACGACCCCGTGGGTGGCACCAACACCTCCCACGGGACCAATGTAACTCGTAGGAACTGACCCCGCAGTCGCGGGACTCCCGGTTTTAGAATACGATGGAAATTTGCATATTTCTAGACTTAGGCTTAAAAACATGGCGTTAGAGGGTGAAAACCCGAAACAGCCGCCGAACGTCCCCGTGGGTGGCACCAACACCTCCCACGGTACCAATGTAACTCGTAGGAACTGACCACGCAGTCGCGGGACTCACGGTTATAGAATACGACGGTAATTTGCATATTTCTAGACTTAGTCTTAAAAACATGGCGTTAGAGGGTGAAAACCCGAAACAACCCCCGAACGTCCCCGTGGGTGGCACCAACACCTCCCACGGGACCAATGTAACTCTTAGGAACTGACCCCGCAGCCGCGGGACTCCCGGTTTGAGAATACGACGGTAATTTGCATATTTCTAGACTTAGGCTTAAAAACTTTGCGTTATAGGGTTAAAACCCGAAACATCCCCCGAACGTCCCCGTGGGTGGCACCAACACCTCCCACGGGACCAATGTAACTCGTAGGAACTGACCCCGCAGTCGCGGGACTCCCGGTTTTAGAATACGATGGTAATTTGCATATTTCTAGACTTAGGCTTAAAAACATGGCGTTAGAGGGTGAGAACTCAAAACAGCCACCGAACGTCCCCGTGGGTGGCACCAACACCTCCCAGGGGACCAATGTAACTCGTAGGAACTGACCCCGCAGCCGCGGGACTCCCGGTTTGAGAACACGACGGTAATTTGCAAATTTCTAGACTTAGGCTTAAAAACATGGCGTTAGCGGGTGAGAACTCGAAACAGCCACCGAACGTCCCCGTGGGTGGCACCAACACCTCCCACGGGACAAATGTAACTCGTAGGAACTGATCCCGCAGCCGCGGGACTCCCGGTTTGAGAATACGACGGTAATTTGTATATTTCTAGACTTAGGCTTAAAAACATGGCGTTAGAGGGTGAAAACCCAGCCCCCGAACGTCCCCGTGGGTGGCACTAACACCTCCCACGGGACCAATGTAACTCTTAGGAACTGACCCCGCAGCCGCGGGACTCCCGATTTGAGAAACGACGGTAATTTGCATATATTTCTAGACTTAGGCTTAAAAACATGGCGTTAGAGGGTGAAAACCCGAAACAGCCCCTGAACGTCCCCGTGGGTGGCACCAACACCTCCCACGGGACTAATGTAACTCATAGGAACTGACCCCGTAGTCGCGGGACTCCCGGTTTGAGAACACGACGGTAATTTGCAAATTTCTAGACTTAGGCTTAAAAACATGGCGTTAGAGGGTGAGAACTCGAAACAGCCACCGAACGTGCCCGTGGGTGGCACCAACACCTCCCACGGGACCAATGTAACTCGTAGGAACTGACCCCGCAGCCGCGGGACTCCCGTTTTGAGAATACGACGGTAATATGTATATTTCTAGACTTAGGCTTAAAAACATGGCGTTAGAGGGTGAAAACCCGAAACAGCCCCCGAACGTCCCCGTGGGTAGCACTAACACCTCCCACGGGACCAATGTAACTCTTAGGAACTGACCCCGCCGCCGCGGGACTCCCGGTTTGAGAATACGACGGTAATTTGCATATATTTCTAGACTTAGGCTTAAAAACATGGCGTTAGAGGGTGAAAACCCGAAACAGCCCCCGAACGTCCCCGTGGGTGGCACCAACACCTCCCACGGGACTAATGTAACTCATAGGAACTGACCCCGCAGTCGCGGGACACCCGGTTTTAGAATACGACGTTAATTTGCATATTTCTAAACTTAGGCTAAAAAACATGGCGTTAGAGGGTGAAAACCCGAAACAGCCCCCGAACGTCCCCGTGGGTGGCACCAACACCTCCCACGGGACCAATGTAACTCGTAGGAACTGACCCCGCAGTCGCGGGACTCCCGCTTTTAGAATATGACGGTAATTTGCATATTTCTAGACTTAGGCTTAAAAACATGGCGTTAGATGGTAAAAACCCGAAACAGCCCCCGAATGACCCCGTGGGTGGCACCAACACCTCCCACGGTACCAATGTAACTCGTAGGAACTGACCCCGCAGTCTCGGGACTCCCGGTTACAGAATACGACGGTAATTTGCATATATCTAGACTTAGGCTTAAAAACATGGCGTTAGAGGGTGAAAACCCGAAACAACCCCCGAACGTCCCCGTGGGTGGCACCAACACCTCCCACGGGACCAATGTAACTCGTAGGAACTGACCCCGCAGCCGCGAGACTCCCGATTTGAGAATACGACGGTAATTTGCATATTTCTAGACTTAGGCTTAAAAACATGGCGTTAGAGGGTGAAAACTCGAAACAGCCCCCGAACGTCCCCGTGGGTGGCACCAACACCTCCCACGAGACCAATGTAACTCTTAGGAACTGACCCCGCTGCGGCGGGACTCCCGGTTTGAGAATACGACGTTAATTTGCATATTTCTAGACTTAGGCTTAAAAACATGGCGTTAGAGGGTGAAAACCCGAAACAGCCCCCGAACGACCCCGTGGGTGGCACCAACCCCTCCCACGGGACCAATGTAACTCGTAAGAACTGACCCCGCTGTCGCGGGACTCCCGGTTTTAGAATACGAAGGAAATTTGCATATTTCTAGACTTAGGCTTAAAAACATGGCGTTAGAGGGTGAAAACCCGAAACAGCCGCCGAACGTCCCCGTGGGTGGCACCAACACCTCCCACGGTACCAATGTAACTCGTAGGAACTGACCACGCAGTCGCGGGACTCACGGTCATAGAATACGACGGTAATTTGCATATTTCTAGACTTAGTCTTAAAAACATGGCGTTAGAGGGTGAAAACCCGAAACAGCCCCCGAACATCCCCGTGGGTGGCACTAACACCTCCCACGGGACCAATGTAACTATTAGGAACTGACCCCGCAGCCGCGGGACTCCCGGTTTGAGAATACGACGGTAATTTGCATATTTCTAGACTTAGGCTCAAAAACTTGGCGTTAGAGTATGAACACCCGAAACAGCCCCCGAACGTCCCCGTGGGTGGCACCAAGACCTCCCACGGGACCAATGTAACTCGTAGGAACTGACCCCGCAGTCGCGGGACTCCCGACTTTAGAATACGACGGTAATTTGCATATTTCTAGACTTAGGCTTAAAAACATGGCGTTAGAGGGTGAGAACTCGAAACAGCCACTGAACGTCCCCGTGGGTGGCACCAACACCTCCCAGGGGACCAATGTAACTCGTAGGAACTGACCCCGCAGCCGCGGGACTCCCGGTTTGAGAACACGACGGTAATTTGCAAATTTCTAGACTTAGGCTTAAAAACATGGCGTTAGAGGGTGAAAACCCGAAACAGCCCCCAAACGTCCCCGTGGGTGGCACCAACACCTCCCACGGGACCAATGTAACTCTTAGGAACTGACCCTGCTGCGGCGGGACTCCCGGTTTGGGAATACGACGGAAATTTGCATATTTCTAGACTTAGGCTTAAAAACATGGCGTTAGAGGGTGAAAACCCGAAACATCCCCCGAACGTCCCCGTGGGTGGCACCAACACCTCCCACGGGACCAATGTAACTCATAGGAACTGACCCCGCAGTCGCGGGACTCCCAGTTTTAGAATACGACGGTAATTTGCATATTTCTAGACTTAGGCTTAAAAACATGGCGTTAGAGGGTGAAAACCCGAAACAGCCCACGAACATCCCCGTGGGTGGCACCAACACCTCCCACGAGACCAATGTAACTCATAGGAACTGACCCCGCTGCGGCGGGACTCCCGGTTTGAGAATACGACGGTAATTTGCATATTTCTAGACTTAGGCTTAAAAACATGACGTTAGAGGGTGAAAACCCGAAACAGCCCCCGAACGACCCCGTGGGTGGCACCAACACCTCCCACGGGACCAATGTAACTCGTAGGAACTGACCCCGCAGTCGCGGGACTCCCGGTTTTAGAATACGATGGAAATTTGCATATTTCTAGACTTAGGCTTAAAAACATGGCGTTAGAGGGTGAAAACCCGAAACAGCCGCCGAACGTCCCCGTGGGTGGCACCAACACCTCCCACGGTACCAATGTAACTCGTAGGAACTGACCACGCAGTCGCGGGACTCACGGTTATAGAATACGACGGTAATTTGCATATTTCTAGACTTAGTCTTAAAAACATGGCGTTAGAGGGTGAAAACCCGAAACAACCCCCGAACGTCCCCGTGGGTGGCACCAACACCTCCCACGGGACCAATGTAACTCTTAGGAACTGACCCCGCAGCCGCGGGACTCCCGGTTTGAGAATACGACGGTAATTTGTATATTTCTAGACTTAGGCTTAAAAACTTTACGTTATAGTGTGAACACCCGAAACAGCCCCCGAACGTCCCCGTGGGTGGCACCAACACCTCCCACGGGACCAATGTAACTCGTAGGAACTGACCCCGCAGTCGCGGGACTCCCGGTTTTAGAATACGACGGTAATTTGCATATTTTTAGACTTAGGCCTAAAAACATGGCGTTAGAGGGTGAAAACCCGAAACAGCCCCCGAACGTCCCGGTGGATGGCACCAACACCTCCCACGGGACCAATGTAACTCGTAGGAACTGACCCCGCAGCCGCGGGACTCCCGGTTTGAGAATACGACGGTAATTTGCAAATTTCTAGACTTAGGCTTAAAAACATGGCGTTAGCGGGTGAGAACTCGAAACAACCACCGAACGTCCCCGTGGGTGGCACCAATACCTCCCAGGGGACCAATGTAACTCGTAGGAACTGACCCCGCAGCCGCGGGACTCCCGGTTTGAGAACACGACGGTAATTTGCAAATTTCTAGACTTAGGCTTAAAAACATGGCGTTAGAGGGTGAAAACCCGAAACAGCCCCCGAACGTCCCCGTGGGTGGCACCAACACCTCCCACGGGACCAATGTAACTCTTAGGAACTGACCCCGCTGCGGCGGGACTCCCGGTTTGGGAATACGACGGTAATTTGCATATTTCTAGACTTAGGCTTAAAAACATGGCGTTAGAGGGTTAAAACCCGAAACAGCCCCCGAATGTCCCCGTGGGTGGCACCAACACCTCCCACGGGACCAATGTAACTCGTAGGAACTGACCCCGCAGTCGCGGGACTCCCGGTTTTAGAATACGATGGTAATTTGCATATTTCTAGACTTAGGCTTAAAAACATGGCGTTAGAGGGTGAAAACCCGAAACAGCCACCGAACGTCCCCGTGGGTGTCCCACGGTACCAATGTAACTCGTAGGAACTGACCACGCAGTCGCGGGACGCACGATTATAGAATACGACGGTAATTTGCATATTTCTAGACTTAGTCTTAAAAACATGGCGTTAGAGGGTGAAAACCCGAAACAGCCCCTGAACGTCCCCGTGGGTGGCACCAACACCTCCCACGGGACTAATGTAACTCATAGGAACTGACCCCGTAGTCGCGGGACTCCCGGTTTGAGAACACGACGGTAATTTGCAAATTTCTAGACTTAGGCTTAAAAACATGGCGTTAGAGGGTGAGAACTCGAAACAGCCACCGAACGTGCCCGTGGGTGGCACCAACACCTCCCACGGGACCAATGTAACTCGTAGGAACTGACCCCGCAGCCGCGGGACTCCCGGTTTGAGAATACGACGGTAATTTGCAAATTTCTAGACTTAGGCTTAAAAACATGGCGTTAGAGGGTGAGAACTCGAAACAACCACCGAACGTCCCCGTGGGTGGCACCAATACCTCCCAGGGGACCAATGTAACTCGTAGGAACTGACCCCGCAGCCGCGGGACTCCCGGTTTGAGAACACGACGGTAATTTGCAAATTTCTAGACTTAGGCTTAAAAACATGGCGTTGGAGGGTGAAAACCCGAAACAGCCCCCGAACGTCCCCGTGGGTGGCACCAACACCTCCCACGGGACCAATGTAACTCTTAGGAACTGACCCCGCTGCGGCGGGACTCCCGGTTTGGGAATACGACGGTAATTTGCATATTTCTAGACTTAGGCTTAAAAACATGGCGTTAGAGGGTTAAAACCCGAAACAGCCCCCGAATGTCTCCGTGGGTGGCACCAACACCTCCCACGGGACCAATGTAACTCGTAGGAACTGACCCCGCAGTCGCGGGACTCCCGGTTTTAGAATACGATGGTAATTTGCATATTTCTAGACTTAGGCTTAAAAACATGGCGTTAGAGGGTGAAAACCCGAAACAGCCACCGAACGTCCCCGTGGGTGTCCCACGGTACCAATGTAACTCGTAGGAACTGACCACGCAGTCGCGGGACGCACGATTATAGAATACGACGGTAATTTGCATATTTCTAGACTTAGTCTTAAAAACATGGCGTTAGAGGGTGAAAACCCGAAACAACCCCCGAACGTCCCCGTGGGTGGCACCAACACCTCCCACGGGACCAATGTAACTCTTAGGAACTGACTCCGCAGCCGCGGGACTGTCGGTTTTAGAATACGACGATAATTTGCATATTTCTAGACTTAGGCTCAAAAACTTGGCGTTAGAGTGTGAACACCGGAAACAGCCACCGAACGTCCCCGTGGGTGGCACCAACACCTCCCACGGGACCAATGTAACTCGTAGGAACTGACCCCGCAGTCGCGGGACTCCCGGTTTTAGAATACGACGGTAATTTGCATATTTCTAGACTTAGGCTTAAAAACATGGCGTTAGAGGGTGAAAACCCGAAACAGCCCCCGAACGTCCCGGTGGGTGGCACCAACACCTCCCACGGGACCAATGTAACTCGTAGGAACTGACCCCGCAGCCGCGGGACTCCCGGTTTGAGAATACGACGGTAATTTTTAAATTTCTAGACTTAGGCTTAAAAACATGGCGTTAGAGGGTGAGAACTCGAAACAGCCACCGAACGTCCCCGTGGGTGGCACCAACACCTCCCAGGGGACCAACGTAACTCGTAGGAATTGACCCCGCAGCCGCGGGACTCCCGGTTTGAGAACACGACGGTAATTTGCAAATTTCTAGACTTAGGCTTAAAACATGGCGTTAGAGGGTGAGAACTCGAAACAGCCACCGAACGTCCCCGTGGGTGGCACCAACACCTCCCACGGGATCAATGTAACTCGTAAGAACTGACCCCGCAACCGCGAGACTCCCGGTTTGAGAATACGACGGTAATTTGCATATTTCTAGACTTAGGCTTAAAAACATGGCGTTAGAGGGTGAGAATCCGAAACAGCCACCGAACGACCCCGTGGGTGGCACCAACACCTCCCACGGGACCAATGTAACTCGTAGGAACTGACCCCGCAGTCGCGGGACTCCCGGTTTTAGAATACGATGGAAATTTGCATATTTCTAGACTTAGGCTTAAAAACATGGCGTTAGAGGGTGAAAACCCGAAACAGCCGCCGAACGTCCCCGTGGGTGGCACCAACACCTCCCACAGTACCAATGTAACTCGTAGGAACTGACCACGCAGTCGCGGGACTCACGGTTATAGAATACGACGGTAATTTGCATATTTCTAGACTTAGTCTTAAAAACATGGCGTTAGAGGGTGAAAACCCGAAACAACCCCCGAACGTCCCCGTGGGTGGCACCAACACCTCCCACGGGACCAATGTAACTCTTAGGAACTGACCCCGCAGCCGCGGGACTCCCGGTTTGAGAATACGACGGTAATTTGCATATTTCTAGACTTAGGCTTAAAAACTTAGCGTTATAGTGTGAACACCCGAAACAGCCCCCGAACGTCCCCGTGGGTGGCACCAACACCTCCCACGGGACCAATGTAACTCGTAGGAACTGACCCCGCAGTCGCGGGACTCCCGGTTTTAGAATACGACGGTAATTTGCATATTTTTAGACTTAGGCCTAAAAACATGGCGTTAGAGGGTGAAAACCCGAAACAGCCCCCGAACGTCCCGGTGGGTGGCACCAACACCTCCCACAGGACCAATGTAACTCGTAGGAACTGACCCCGCAGCCGCGGGACTCCCGGTTTGAGAATACGACGGTAATTTGCAAATTTCTAGACTTAGGCTTAAAAACATGGCGTTAGAGGGTGAGAACTCGAAACAACCACCGAACGTCCCCGTGGGTGGCACCAATACCTCCCAGGGGACCAATGTAACTCGTAGGAACTGACCCCGCAGCCGCGGGACTCCCGGTTTGAGAACACGACGGTAATTTGCAAATTTCTAGACTTAGGCTTAAAAACATGGCGTTAGAGGGTGAAAACCCGAAACAGCCCCCGAACGTCCCCGTGGGTGGCACCAACACCTCCCACGGGACCAATGTAACTCTTAGGAATTGACCCCACTGCGGCGGGACTCCCGGTTTGGGAATACGACGGTAATTTGCATATTTCTAGACTTAGGCTTAAAAACATGGCGTTAGAGGGTTAAAACCCGAAACATCCCCCGAACGTCCCCGTGGGTGGCACCAACACCTCCCACGGGACCAATGTAACTCGTAGGAACTGACCCCGCAGTCGCGGGACTCCCGGTTTTAGAATACGATGGTAATTTGCATATTTCTAGACTTAGGCTTAAAAACATGGCGTAAGAGGGTGAGAACTCAAAACAGCCACCGAACGTCCCCGTGGGTGGCACCAACACCTCCCAGGGGACCAATGTAACTCGTAGGAACTGACCCCGCAGCCGCGGGACTCCCGGTTTGAGAACACGACGGTAATTTGCAAATTTCTAGACTTAGGGTTAAAAACATGGCGTTAGCGGGTGAGAACTCGAAACAGCCACCGAACGTCCCCGTGGGTGGCACCAACACCTCCCACGGGACAAATGTAACTCGTAGGAACTGATCCCGCAGCCGGGGGACTCCCGGTTTGAGAATACGACGGTAATTTGTATATTTCTAGACTTAGGCTTAAAAACATGGCGTTAGAGGGTGAAAACCCAGCCCCCGAACGTCCCCGTGGGTGGCACTAACACCTCCCACGGGACCAATGTAACTCTTAGGAACTGACCCCGCAGCCGCGGGACTCCCGATTTGAGAAACGACGGTAATTTGCATATATTTCTAGACTTAGGCTTAAAAACATGGCGTTAGAGGGTGAAAACCCGAAACAGCCCCTGAACGTCCCCGTGGGTGGCACCAACACCTCCCACGGGACTAATGTAACTCATAGGAACTGACCCCGTAGTCGCGGGACTCCCGGTTTGAGAACACGACGGTAATTTGCAAATTTCTAGACTTAGGCTTAAAAACATGGCGTTAGAGGGTGAGAACTCGAAACAGCCACCGAACGTGCCCGTGGGTGGCACCAACACCTCCCACGGGACCAATGTAACTCGTAGGAACTGACCCCGCAGCCGCGGGACTCCCGTTTTGAGAATACGACGGTAATATGTATATTTCTAGACTTAGGCTTAAAAACATGGCGTTAGAGGGTGAAAACCCGAAACAGCCCCCGAACGTCCCCGTGGGTAGCACTAACACCTCCCACGGGACCAATGTAACTCTTAGGAACTGACCCCGCCGCCGCGGGACTCCCGGTTTGAGAATACGACGGTAATTTGCATATATTTCTAGACTTAGGCTTAAAAACATGGCGTTAGAGGGTGAAAACCCGAAACAGCCCCCGAACGTCCCCGTGGGTGGCACCAACACCTCCCACGGGACTAATGTAACTCATAGGAACTGACCCCGCAGTCGCGGGACACCCGGTTTTAGAATACGACGTTAATTTGCATATTTCTAAACTTAGGCTAAAAAACATGGCGTTAGAGGGTGAAAACCCGAAACAGCCCCCGAACGTCCCCGTGGGTGGCACCAACACCTCCCACGGGACCAATGTAACTCGTAGGAACTGACCCCGCAGTCGCGGGACTCCCGCTTTTAGAATATGACGGTAATTTGCATATTTCTAGACTTAGGCTTAAAAACATGGCGTTAGATGGTAAAAACCCGAAACAGCCCCCGAATGACCCCGTGGGTGGCACCAACACCTCCCACGGTACCAATGTAACTCGTAGGAACTGACCCCGCAGTCTCGGGACTCCCGGTTATAGAATACGACGGTAATTTGCATATTTCTAGACTTAGGCTTAAAAACATGGCGTTAGAGGGTGAAAACCCGAAACAACCCCCGAACGTCCCCGTGGGTGGCACTAACACCTCCCACGGGACCAATGTAACTCGTAGGAACTGACCCCGCAGCCGCGGGACTCCCGATTTGAGAATACGACGGTAATTTGCATATTTCTAGACTTAGGCTTAAAAACATGGCGTTAGAGGGTGAAAACTCGAAACAGCCCCCGAACGTCCCCGTGGGTGGCACCAACACCTCCCACGAGACCAATGTAACTCTTAGGAACTGACCCCGCTGCGGCGGGACTCCCGGTTTGAGAATACGACGTTAATTTGCATATTTCTAGACTTAGGCTTAAAAACATGGCGTTAGAGGGTGAAAACCCGAAACAGCCCCCGAACGTCCCCGTGGGTGGCACCAACCCCTCCCACGGGACCAATGTAACTCGTAAGAACTGACCCCGCTGTCGCGGGACTCCCGGTTTTAGAATACGAAGGAAATTTGCATATTTCTAGACTTAGGCTTAAAAACATGGCGTTAGAGGGTGAAAACCCGAAACAGCCGCCGAACGTCCCCGTGGGTGGCACCAACACCTCCCACGGTACCAATGTAACTCGTAGGAACTGACCACGCAGTCGCGGGACTCACGGTCATAGAATACGACGGTAATTTGCATATTTCTAGACTTAGTCTTAAAAACATGGCGTTAGAGGGTGAAAACCCGAAACAGCCCCCGAACGTCCCCGTGGGTGGCACTAACACCTCCCACGGGACCAATGTAACTATTAGGAACTGACCCCGCAGCCGCGGGACTCCCGGTTTGAGAATACGACGGTAATTTGCATATTTCTAGACTTAGGCTCAAAAACTTGGCGTTAGAGTATGAACACCCGAAACAGCCCCCGAACGTCCCCGTGGGTGGCACCAAGACCTCCCATAGGGACCAATGTAACTCGTAGGAACTGACCCCGCAGTCGCGGGACTCCCGACTTTAGAATACGACGGTAATTTGCATATTTCTAGACTTAGGCTTAAAAACATGGCGTTAGAGGGTGAAAACCCGAAACAACCCCCGAACGTCCCCGTGGGTGGCACCAACACCTCCCAGGGGACCAATGTAACTCGTAGGAACTGACCCCGCAGCCGCGGGACTCCCGGTTTGAGAACACGACGGTAATTTGCAAATTTCTAGACTTAGGCTTAAAAACATGGCGTTAGAGGGTGAAAACCCGAAACAGCCCCCAAACGTCCCCGTGGGTGGCACCAACACCTCCCACGGGACCAATGTAACTCTTAGGAACTGACCCTGCTGCGGCGGGACTCCCGGTTTGGGAATACGACGGAAATTTGCATATTTCTAGACTTAGGCTTAAAAACATGGCGTTAGAGGGTGAAAACCCGAAACAGCCCCCGAACGTCCCCGTGGGTGGCACCAACACCT
Source organism: Sambucus nigra (assembly GCA_949130495.1). Classification (NCBI taxonomy): domain Eukaryota; kingdom Viridiplantae; phylum Streptophyta; class Magnoliopsida; order Dipsacales; family Adoxaceae; genus Sambucus; species Sambucus nigra. Next base: position 187,038,609 of record OX422215.1, on the reverse strand, counting down.
CCCACGGGACCAATGTAACTCGTAGGAACTGACCCCGCACTCGCGGGACTCCCGGTTTTAGAATACGATGGTAATTTGCATATTTCTAGACTTAGGCTTAAAAACATGGCGTTAGAGGGTGAAAACCCGAAACAGCCCCCGAACGTCCCCGTGGGTGGCACCAACACCTCCCACGGTACCAATGTAACTCGTAGGAACTGACCACGCAGTCGCGGGACGCACGGTTATAGAATACGACGGTAATTTGCATATTTCTAGACTTAGTCTTAAAAACATGGCGTTAGAGGGTGAAAACCCGAAACAACCCCCGAACGTCCCCGTGGGTGGCACCAACACCTCCCAGGGGGACCAATGTAACTCGTAGGAACTGACCCCGCAGCCGCGGGACTCCCGGTTTGAGAACACGACGGTAATTTGCAAATTTCTAGACTTAGGCTTAAAAACATGGCGTTAGAGGGTGAAAACCCGAAACAGCCCCCAAACGTCCCCGTGGGTGGCACCAACACCTCCCACGGGACCAATGTAACTCTTAGGAACTGACCCTGCTGCGGCGGGACTCCCGGTTTGGGAATACGACGGAAATTTGCATATTTCTAGACTTAGGCTTAAAAACATGGCGTTAGAGGGTGAAAACCCGAAACAGCCCCCGAACGTCCCCGTGGGTGGCACCAACACCTCCCACGGGACCAATGTAACTCGTAGGAACTGACCCCGCAGTCGCGGGACTCCCGGTTTTAGAATACGATGGTAATTTGCATATTTCTAGACTTAGGCTTAAAAACATGGCGTTAGAGGGTGAAAACCCGAAACAGCCCCCGAACGTCCCCGTGGGTGGCACCAACACCTCCCACGGTACCAATGTAACTCGTAGGAACTGACCACGCAGTCGCGGGACGCACGGTTATAGAATACGACGGTAATTTGCATATTTCTAGACTTAGTCTTAAAAACATGGCGTTAGAGGGTGAAAACCCGAAACAACCCCCGAACGTCCCCGTGGGTGGCACCAACACCTCCCACGGGACCAATGTAACTCTTAGGAACTGACCCCGCAGCCGCGGGACTCCCGGTTTGAGAATACGACGGTAATTTCCATATTTCTAGACTTTGGCTTAAAAACTTGGCGTTAGAGTGTGAACACCCGAAACAGCCCCCGAACGTCCCCGTGGGTGGCACCAACACCTCCCACGGGACCAATGTAACTCGTAGGAACTGACCCCGCAGTCGCGGGACTCCCGGTTTTAGAATACGACGGTAATTTGCATATTTCTAGACTTAGGCTTAAAAACATGGCGTTAGAGGGTGAAAACCCGAAACAGCCCCCGAACGTCCCGGTGGGTGGCACCAACACCTCCCACGGGACCAATGTAAGTCGTAGGAACTGACCCCGCAGCCGCGAGACTCCCGGTTTGAGAATACGATGGTAATTTCAAATTTCTAGACTTAGGCTTAAAAACATGGCGTTAGAGGGTGAGAACTCGAAACAACCACCGAACGTCCCCGTGGGTTGCACCAACACCTCCCAGGGGACCAATGTAACTCGTAGGAACTGACCCCGCAGCCGCGGGACTCCCGGTTTGAGAACACGACGGTAATTTGCAAATTTCTAGACTTAGGCTTAAAACATGGCGTTCAAGGGTGAGAACTCGAAACAGAAACCGAACGTCCCCGTGGGTGGCACCAACACCTCCCACGGGACCAATGTAACTCGTAGGACCTGACCCCGCAGCCGCGGGACTCCCGGTTTGAGAATACGACGGTAATTTGTATATTTCTAGACTTAGGCTTAAAAACATGGCGTTAGAGGGTGAAAACCCGAAACAGCCCCCGAACGTCCCCGTGGGTGGCACTAACACCTCCCACGGGACCAATGTAACTCTTAGGAACAGACCCCGCAGCCGCGGGACTCCCGGTTTGAGAATACGACGGTAATTTGCATATATTTCAAGACTTAGGCTTAAAAACATGGCGTTAGAGGGTGAAAACCCGAAACAGCCCCCGAACGTCCCCGTGGGTGGCACCAACACCTCCCACGGGACTTATGTAACTCATAGGAACTGACCCCGTAGTCGCGGGACTCCCGGATTGAGAACACGACGGTAATTTGCAAATTTCTAGACTTAGGCTAAAAAATATGGCGTTAGAGGGTGAGAACTCGAAACAGCCACCGAACGTCCCCGTGTGTGGCACCAACACCTCCCACGGGACCAATTTAACTCGTAGGAACTGACCCCGCAGCCGCAGGACTCCCGGTTTGAGAATACGACGGTAATTTGTATATTTCTAGACTTAGGCTTAAAAACATGGCGTTAGAGGGTGAAAACCCGAAACAGCCCCCGAACGTCCCCGTGGGTGGCACTAACATCTCCCACGGGACCAATGTAACTCTTAGGAACTGACCCCGCAGCCGCGGGACTCCCGGTTTGAGAATACGACGGTAATTTGCATATATTTCTAGACTTAGGCTTAAAAACATGGCGTTAGAGGGTGAAAACCCGAAACAGCCCCCGAACGTCCCCGTGGGTGGCACCAACACCTCCCACGGGACTAATGTAACTCATAGGAAATGACCCCGCAGCTGCGGGACTCCCGGTTTGAGAATACGACGGTAATTTGCATATTTCTAAACTTAGGCTTAAAAACATGGCGTTAGAGGGTGAAAATCCGAAACAGCCCCCGAACGTCCCCGTGGGTGGCACCAACACCTCCCACGGGACCAACGTAACTCGTAGGAACTGACCCCGTAGTCGCGGGACTCCCGGTTTTAGAATACGACGGTAATTTGCATATTTCTAGACTGAGGCTTAAAAACATGGCGTTAGAGAGTGAAAACCCGAAACAGCCGCCGAACGTCCCCGTGGGTGGCACCAACACCTCCCACGGTACCAATGTAACTCGTAGGAACTGACCACGCAGTCGCGGGACTCACGGTCATAGAATACGACGGTAATTTGCATATTTCTAGACTTAGTCTTAAAAACATGGCGTTAGAGGGTGAAAACCCGAAACAGCCCCCGAACGTCCCCGTGGGTGGCACTAACACCTCCCACGGGACCAATGTAACTATTAGGAACTGACCCCGCAGCCGCGGGACTCCCGGTTTGAGAATACGACGGTAATTTGCATATTTCTAGACTTAGGCTCAAAAACTTGGCGTTAGAGTGTGAACACCCGAAACAGCCCCCGAACGTCACCGTGGGTGGCACCAATACCTCCCACGGGACCAACGTAACTCGTAGGAACTGACCCCGCAGTCGCGGGACTCCCGGTTTTAGAATACGACGGTAATTTGCATATTTCTAGACTTAGGCTTAAAAAACATGGCGTTAGAGGGTGAAAACCCGAAACAGCCCCCGAACGTCCCGGTGGGTGGTACCAACACCTCCCACGGGACCAATGTAACTCGTAGGAACTGACCCCGCAGCCGCGGGACTCCCGGTTTGAGAATACGACGGTAATTTGCAAATTTCTAGACTTAGGCTTAAAAACATGGCGTTAGAGGGTGAGAACTCGAAACAGCCACTGAACGTCCCCGTGGGTGGCACCAACACCTCCCAGGGGACCAATGTAACTCGTAGGAACTGACCCCGCAGCCGCGGGACTCCCGGTTTGAGAACACCACGGTAATTTGCATATTTCTAGACTTAGGCTTAAAAACATGGCGTTAGAGGGTGAAAACCCGAAACAGCCGCCAAACGTCCCCGTGGGTGGCACCAACACCTCCCACGGGACCAATGTAACTCTTAGGAACTGACCCTGCTGCGGCGGGACTCCCGGTTTGGGAATACGACGGAAATTTGCATATTTCTAGACTTAGGCTTAAAAACATGGCGTTAGAGGGTGAAAACCCGAAACAGACCCCGAACGTCCCCGTGGGTGGCACCAACACCTCCCACGGGTCCAATGTAACTCGTAGGAACTGACCCCGCAGTCGCGGGACACCCGGTTTTAGAATACGATGGTAATTTGCATATTTCTAGACTTAGGCTTAAAAACATGGCGTTAGAGGGTGAAAACCCGAAACAGCCCCCGAACGTCCCGGTGGGTGGCACCAACACCTCCCACGGGACCAATGTATCTCGTAGGAACTGACCCCGCAGCCGCGAGACTCCCGGTTTGATAATACGACGGTAATTTTCAAATTTCTAGACTTAGGCTTAAAAACATGGCGTTAGAGGGTGAGAACTCGAAACAGCCACCGAACGTCCCCGTGGGTGGCACCAACACCTCCCAGGGGACCAATGTAACTCGTAGGAACTGACCCCGCAGCCGCGGGACTCCCGGTTTGAGAATACGACGGTAATTTGTATATTTCTAGACTTAGGCTTAAAAACATGGCGTTAGAGGGTGAAAACCCGAAACAGCCCCCGAACGTCCCCGCGGGTGGCACTAACACCTCCCACGGGACCAATGTAACTCTTAGGAACAGACCCCGCAGCCGCGGGACTCCCGGTTTGAGAATACGACGGTAATTTGCATATATTTCAAGACTTAGGCTTAAAAACATGGCGTTAGAGGGTGAAAACCCGAAACAGCCCCCGAGCGTCCCCGTGGGTGGCACCAACACCTCCCACGGGACTTATGTAACTCATAGGAACTGACCCCGTAGTCGCGGGACTCCCGGTTTGAGAACACGACGGTAATTTGCAAATTTCTAGACTTAGGCTAAAAAATATGGCGTTAGAGGGTGAGAACTCGAAACAGCCACCGAACGTCCCCGTGGGTGGCACCAACACCTCCCACGGGACCAATTTAACTCGTAGGAACTGACCCCGCAGCCGCAGGACTCCCGGTTTGAGAATACGACGGTAATTTGTATATTTTTAGACTTAGGCTTAAAAACATGGCGTTAGAGGGTGAAAACCCGAAACAGCCCCCGAACGTCCCCGTGGGTGGCACTAACATCTCCCACGGGACCAATGTAACTCTTAGGAACTGACCCCGCAGCCGCGGGACTCCCTGTTTGAGAATACGACGGTAATTTGCATATATTTCTAGACTTAGGCTTAAAAACATGGCGTTAGAGGGTGAAAACCCGAAACAGCCCCCGAACGTCCCCGTGGGTGGCACCAACACCTCCCACGGGACTAATGTAACTCATAGGAACTTACCCCGCAGCTGCGGGACTCCCGGTTTGAGAATACGACGGTAATTTGCATATTTCTAAACTTAGGCTTAAAAACATGGCGTTAGAGGGTGAAAACCCGAAACAGCCCCCGAACGTCCCCGTGGGTGGCACCAACACCTCCCACGGGACCAATGTAACTCGTAGGAACTGACCCCGTAGTCGCGGGACTCCCGGTTTTAGAATACGACGGTAATTTGCATATTTCTAGACTGAGGCTTAAAAACATGGCGTTAGAGGGTGAAAACCCGAAACAGCCCCCGAACGTCCCCGTGGGTGGTACCAACACCTCCCATGGTACCAATGTTACTCGTAGGAACTGACCCCGCAGTCGCGGGACTCCCGGTTATAGAATACGATGGTAATTTGCATATTTCTAGACTTAGTCTTAAAAACATGGCATTAGAGGGTGAAAACCCGAAACAACCCCCGAACGTACCCGTGGGTGGCACCAACACCTCCCACGGGACCAATGTAACTCGTAGGAACTGACCCCGCAGCCGCGAGACTCCCGGTTTGAGAATACGACGGTAATTTTCAAATTTCTAGACTTAGGCTTAAAAACATGGCGTTAGAGGGTGAGAACTCGAAACAGCCACCGAACGTCCCCGTGGGTGGCACCAACACCTCCCACGGGACCAATGTAACTCGTAGGAACTGACCCCGCAGCCGCGGGACTCCCGGTTTGAGAACACGACGGTAATTTGCAAATTTCTAGACTTAGGCTTAAAACATGGCGTTCAAGGGTGAGAACTCGAAACAGCCACCGAACGTCCCCGTGGGTGGCACCAACACCTCCCACGGGACCAATGTAACTCGTAGGAACTGACCCCGCAGCCGCGGGACTCCCGGTTTGAGAATACGACGGTAATTTGTATATTTCTAGACTTAGGCTTAAAAACATGGCGTTAGAGGGTGAAAACCCGAAACAGCCCCCGAATGTCCCCGTGGGTGGCACTAACACCTCCCACGGGACCAATGTAACTCTTAGGAACAGACCCCGCAGCCGCGGGACTCCCGGTTTGAGAATACGACGGTAATTTGCATATATTTCTAGACTTAGGCTTAAAAACATGGCGTTAGAGGGTGAAAATCCGAAACAGCCCCCGAACGTCCCCGTGGGTGGCACCAACACCTCCCACGGGACATATGTAACTCATAGGAACTGACCCCGTAGTCGCCGGACTCCCGGTTTGAGAACACGACGGTAATTTGCAAATTTCTCGACTTAGGCTAAAAAATATGGCGTTAGAGGGTGAGAACTCGAAACAGCCACCGAACGTCCCCGTGGGTGGCACCAACACCTCCCACGGGACCAATTTAACTCGTAGGAACTGACCCCGCAGCCGCGGGACTCCCGGTTTGAGAATACGACGGTAATTTGTATATTTCTAGACTTAGGCTTAAAAACATGGCGTTAGAGGGTGAAAACCCGAAACAGCCCCCGAACGTCCCCGTGGGTGGCACTAACACCTCCCACGGGACCAATGTAACTCTTAGGAACTGACCCCGCAGCCGCGGGACTCCCGGTTTGAGAATACGACACTAATTTGCATATATTTCTCGACTTAGGCTTAAAAACATGGCGTTAGAGGGTGAAAACCCGAAACAGCCCCCGAACGTCCCCGTTGGTGGCACCAACACCTCCCACGGGACTAATGTAACTCATAGGAACTGACCCCGCAGCTGCGGGACTCCCGGTTTGAGAATACGACGGTAATTTGCATATTTCTAAACTTAGGCATAAAAACATGGCGTTAGAGGGTGAAAACCCGAAACAGCCCCCGAACGTCCCCGTGGGTGGCACCAACACCTCCCACGGGACCAATGTAACTTGTAGGAACTGACCCCGTAGTCGCGGGACTCCCGGTTTTAGAATACGACGGTAATTTGCATATTTCTAGACTGAGGCTTAAAAACATGGCGCTAGAGGGTGAAAACCCGAAACAGCCCCCGAACGTCCCCGTGGGTGGTACCAACACCTCCCACGGTACCAATGTAACTCGTAGGAACTGACCCCGCAGTCGCGGGACTCCCGGTTAAAGAATACGATGGTAATTTGCATATTTCTAGACTTAGTCTTAAAAACATGGCATTAGAGGGTGAAAACCCGAAACAACTCCCGAACGTACCCGTGGGTGGCACCAACACCTCCCACGGGACCAATGTAACTCGTAGGAACTGACCCCGCAGCCGCGGGACTCCCGGTTTGAGAATACGACGGTAATTTACATATTTCTAGACTTAGGCTTAAAAACATGGCGTTAGAGGGTGAAAACCCGAAACAGCCCCCGAACGTCCCCGTGGGTGGCACTAACACCTCCCACGGGACCAATGTAACCCTTAGGAACTGACCCCGCAGCCGCGGGACTCTCGGTTTGAGAATACGACGGTAATTTGCATATTTATAGACTTAGGCTTAAAAACATGGCGTTAGAGGGTGAAAACCCGAAACAGCCCCCGAACGTCCCCGTGGGTGGCACCAACACCTCCCACGGTACCAATGTAACTCGTAGGAACTGACCACGCAGTCGCGGGACTCAAGGTTATAGAATACGACGGTAATTTGCATATTTCTAGACTTAGTCTTAAAAACATGGCGTTAGAGGGTGAAAACCCGAAACAGCCCCCGAACGGCCCCGTGGGTGGCACCAACACCTCCCACGGGACCAATGTAAGTCTTAGGAACTGACCCCGCCGCCGCGGGACTCCCGGTTTGAGAATACGACGGTAATTTGCATATTTCTAGACTTAGGCTTAAAAACATGGCGTTAGAGTGTGAATACCCGAAACAGCCCCCGAACGTCCCCGTGGGTGGCACCAACACCTCCCACGGGACCAATGTAACTCGTAGGAACTGACCCCGCAGTCGCGGGACTCCCGGTTTTAGAATACGACGATAATTTGCATATTTCTAAATTTAGGCTTAAAAACATGGCGTTAGAGGGTGAAAACTCGAAACAGCCCCCGAACGTCCCGGTGGGTGGCAGCAACACCTCCCACGGGACCAATGTAATTCGTAGGAACTGACCCCGCAGCCGCGGGACTCCCGGTTTGAGAATTCGACGGTAATTTGCAAATTTCTAGACTTAGGCTTAAAAACATGGCGTTAGAGGGTGAGAACTCGAAACAGCCACCGAACGTCCCCGTGGGTGGCACCAACACCTCCCAGGGGACCAATGTAACTCGTAGGAACTGACCCCGCAACCGCGGGACTCCCGGTTTGAGAACACGACGGTAATTTGCAAATTTCTAGACTTAGGCTTAAAAACATGGCCTTAGAGGGTGAGAACTCGAAACAACCACCGAACGTCCCCGTGGGTGGCACCAACACCTCCCACGGGACCAATGTAACTCGTAAGAACTGACCCCGCAGCCGCGGGACTCCCGGTTTGAGAATACGACGGTAATTTGCATATTTCTAGACTTAGTCTTAAAAACATGGCGTTAGAGGGTGAAAACCCGAAACAACCCCCGAACGTCCCCGTGGGTGGCACCAACACCTCCCACGGGACCAATGTAACTCTTAGGAACTGACCCCGCAGCCGCGGGACTCCCGGTTTGAGAATACGACGGTAATTTGCATATTTCTAGACTTAAGCTTAAAAACATGGCGTTAGAGTGTGAATACCCGAAACAGCCCCCGAACGTCCCCGTGGGTGGCACCAACACCTCCCACGGGACCAATGTAACTCGTAGGAACTGACCCCGCAGTCGCGGGACTCCCGGTTTTAGAATACGACGATAATTTGCATATTTCTAAACTTAGGCTTAAAAACATGGCATTAGAGGGTGAAAACCCGAAACAGCCCCCGAACGTCCCGGTGGGTGGCAGCAACACCTCCCACGGGACCAATGTAACTCGTAGGAACTGACCCCGCAGCCGCGGGAATCCCGGTTTCAGAATTCGACGGTAATTTGCAAATTTCTAGACTTAGGCTTAAAAACATGGCGTTAGAGGGTGAGAACTCGAAACAGCCCCCGAACGTCCCCGTGGGTGGCACCAACACCTCCCAGGGGACCAATGTAACTCGTAGGAACTGACCCCGCAGCCGCGGGAATCCCGGTTTGAGAACACGACGGTAATTTGCAAATTTCTAGATTTAGGCTTAAAAACATGGCCTTAGAGGGTGAGAACTCGAAACAACCACCGAACGTCCCCGTGGGTGGCACCAACACCTCCCACGGGACCAATGTAACTCGTAGGAACTGACCCCGCAGCCGCGGGACTCCCGGTTTGAGAACACGACGGTAATTCGCAAATTTCTAGACTTAGGCTTAAAAACATGGCGTTAGAGGGTGAAAACCCAAAACAGCCCCCGAACGTCCCGGTGGGTGGCACCAACACCTCCCACGGGACCAATGTAACTCGTAGGAACTGAACCCGCAGCCGCGGAACTCCCGGTTTGAGAATACGACGGTAATTTGCATATTTCTAGACCTAGGCTTACAAACATGGCGTTAGAGGGTGAAAACCCGAAACAACCCCCGAACGTCCCCGTGGGTGGCACCAACACCTCCCACGGGACCAATGTAACTCTTAGGAACTGACCCCGCAGCCGCGGGACTCCCGGTTTGAGAATACGACGGTAATTTGCATATTTCTAGACTTAGGCTTAAAAACTTGGCGTTAGAGTGTGAACACCCGAAACAGCCCCCGAACGTCCCCGTGGGTGGCACCAACACCTCCCACGGGACCAATGTAACTCGTATGAACTGACCCCGCAGCCGCGGGACTCCCGGTTTGAGAATACGACGGTAATTTGCATATTTATAGACTTAGGCTTAAAAACATGGTGTTAGAGGGTGAAAACCCGAAACAACCCCCGAAAGTCCCCGTGGGTGGCACCAACACCTCCCACGGGACCAATGTAACTCTTAGGAACTGACCCCGCAGCCGCGGGACTCCCGGTTTGAGAATACGACGGTAATTTGCATATTTCTAGACTTAGGCTTAAAAACATGGCGTTAGAGGGTGAAAACCCGAAACAGCCCCCGAAAGTCCCCGTGGGTGGCACCAACACCTCCCACGGGACCAATGTAACTCTTAGGAACTGACCCCGAAGTCGCGGGACTCTCGGTTTTAGAATACGACGGTAATTTGCATATTTCTAGACTTAGGCTTAAAAACATGGCGTTAGAGGGTGAAAACCCGAAACAGCCCCCGAACGTCCCCGTGGGTGGCACCAACACCTCCCACAGGACCAATGTAACTGTTAGGAACTGACCCCGCAGTCGCGGGACTCCCGGTTTTAGAATACGATGGAAATTTGCATATTTCTAGACTTAGGCTTAAAAACATGGCGTTAGAGGGTGAAAACCCGAAACAGCCGCCGAACGTCCCCGTGGGTGGCACCAACACCTCCCACGGGACCAATGTAACTCTTAGGAACTGACCCCGCTGCGGCAGAACTCCCGGTTTGAGAATACGACGGTAATTTTCATATTTCTAGACTTAGGCTTAAAAACATGGCGTTAGAGGCTGAAAACCCGAAACAGCCCCCGAACGTCCCCGTGGGTGGCACCAACACCTCCCACGGGACCAATGTAACTCGTAGGAACTGACCCCGCAGTCGCGGGACTCCCGGTTTTAGAATACGATGGAAATTTGAATATTTATAGACTTAGGCTTAAAAACATGGCGTTAGAGGGTGAAAACCCGAAACAGCCGCCGAACGTCCCCATGGGTGGAACCAACACCTCCCACGGTACCAATGTAACTCGTAGGAACTGACCACGCAGTCACGGGACTCACGGTTATAGAATACGACGGTAATTTGCATATTTCTAGACTTAGTCTTAAAAACATGGCGTTAGAGGGTGAAAACCCGAAACAACCCCCGAACGTCCCCGTGGGTGGCACCAACACCTCCCACGGGACCAATGTAACTCTTAGGAACTGACCCCGCAGCCGCGGGACTCCCGGTTTGAGAATACGACGGTAATTTGCATATTTCTAGACTTAGGCTTAAAAACTTGGCGTTAGAGTGTGAACACCCGAAACAGCCCCCGAACGTCCCCGTGGGTGGCACCAACACCTCCCACGGGACCAATGTAACTCGTATGAACTGACCCCGCAGCCGCGGGACTCCCGGTTTGAGAATACGACGGTAATTTGCATATTTCTAGACTTAGGCTTAAAAACATGGCGTTAGAGGGTGAAAACCCGAAACAGCCCCCGAAAGTCCCCGTGGGTGGCACCAACACCTCCCACGGGACCAATGTAACTCTTAGGAACTGACCCCGAAGTCGCGGGACTCTCGGTTTTAGAATACGACGGTAATTTGCATATTTCTAGACTTAGGCTTAAAAACATGGCGTTAGAGGGTGAAAACCCGAAACAGCCCCCGAACGTCCCCGTGGGTGGCACCAACACCTCCCACAGGACCAATGTAACTGTTAGGAACTGACCCCGCAGTCGCGGGACTCCCGGTTTTAGAATACGATGGAAATTTGCATATTTCTAGACTTAGGCTTAAAAACATGGCGTTAGAGGGTGAAAACCCGAAACAGGCCCCGAACGTCCCCGTGGGCGGCACCAACACCTCCCACGGTACCAATGTAACTCGTAGGAACTGACCCCGCAGTCGCGGGACTCCCGGTTTGAGAATACGACGGTAATTTGAATATTTCAAGACTTAGGCTTAAAACATGGCGTTAGAGCGTGAAAACCCGAAACAGCCCCCGAACGTCCCCGTGGGTGGCACCAACACCTCCCACGGGACCAATGTAACTCTTAGGAACTGACCCCGCTGCGGCAGAACTCCCGGTCTGAGAATACGATGGTAATTTGTAAATTTCTAGACTTAGGCTTAAAAACATGGCGTTAGAGGGTGAGAACTCGAAACAGCCCCCGAACGTCCCCGTGGATGGCACCAACACCTCCCACGGGACCAATGTAACTCGTAGGAACTGACCTCGCAGTCGCGGGAATCCCGGTTTGAGAACCCGACGGTAATTTGCAAATTTCTAGACTTAGACTTAAAAACATGTCCTTTGAGGGTGAGAACTCGAAACAACCACCGAACGTCCCCGTGGGTGGCACCAACACCTCCCACGGGACCAATGTAACTCGTAGGAACTGACCCCGCAGTCGCGGGACTCCCGGTTTGAGAATACGATGGTAATTTGCAAATTTCTAGACTTAGGCTTAAAAACATGGCGTTAGAGGGTGAGAACTCGAAACAGCCACCGAACGTCCCCGTGGGTGACACCAACACCTCGCAGGGGACCAATGTAACTCGTAGGAACTGACCCCGCAGCCGCGGGACTCCCGGTTTGAGAACACGACGGTAATTTGCAAATTTCTAGACTTAGGCTTCAAAACATGGCCTTAGAGGGTGAGAACTCGAAACAGCCACCGAACGTCCCCGTGGGTGGCACCAACACCTCCCACGGGACCAATGTAACTCGTAGGAACTGACCCCGCAGCCGCGGGACTCCCGGTTTGAGAATACGACGGTAATTTGTATATTTCTAGACTTAGGCTTAAAAACATGGCGTTAGAGGGTGAAAACCCGAAACAGCCCCCGAACGTCCCGGTGGGTGGCACCAACACCTTCCACGGGACCAATGTAACTCGTAGGAACTGACCCCGCAACCGCGGGACTCCCGGTTTGAGAATACGACGGTAATTTGCAAATTTCTAGACTTAGGCTTAAAAACATGGCGTTAGAGGGTGAGAACTCGAAACAGCCACCGAACGTCCCCGTGGGTGGCACCAACACCTCCCAGGGGACCAATGTAACTCGTAGGAACTGACCCCGCAGCCGCGGGACTCCCGGTTTGAGAACACGACGGTAATTTGCAAATTTCTAGACTTAGGCTTAAAAACATGGCCTTAGAGGGTGAGAACTCGAAACAGCCACCGAACGTCCCCGTGGGTGGCACCAACACCTCCCACGGGACCAATGTAACTCGTAGGAACTGACCCCGCAGCCGCGGGACTCTCGGTTTGAGAATACGACGGTAATTTGTATATTTCTAGACTTAGGCTTAAAAACATGGCGTTAGAGGGTGAAAACCCGAAACAGCCCCCGAACGTCCCCGTGGGTGGCACTAACACCTCCCACGGGACCAATGTAACTCTTAGGAACTGACCCCGCAGCCGCGGGACTCCCGGTTTGAGAATACGACGGTAATTTGCATATATTTCTAGACTTAGGCTTAAAAACATGGCGTTAGAGGGTGAAAACCCGAAACAGCCCCCGAACGTCCCCGTGGGTGGCACCAACACCTCCCACGGGACTAATGTAACTCATAGGAACTGACCCCGCAGTCGCGGGACTCCCGGTTTTAGAATACGACGTTAATTTGCATATTTCTAGACTTAGGCTTAAAAACATGGCGTTAGAGGGTGAAAACCCGAAACAGCCCCCGAACGTCCCCGTGGGTGGCACTAACACCTCCCACGGGACCAATGTAACTCTTAGGAACTGACCCCGCAGCCGCGGGACTCCCGGTTTGAGAATACGACGGTAATTTGCATATATTTCTAGACTTAGGCTTAAAAACATGGCGTTAGAGGGTGAAAACCCGAAACAGCCCCCGAACGTCCCCGTGGGTGGCGCCAACACCTCCCACGGGACTAATGTAACTCATAGGAACTGACCCCGCAGTCGCGGGACTCCCGGTTTTAAAATACGACGTTAATTTGCATATTTCTAAACTTAGGCTTAAAAACATGGCGTTAGAGGGTGAAAACCCGAAACAGCCCCCGAACGTCCTCGTGGGTGGTACCAACACCTCCCACGGGACCAATGTAACTCGTAGGAACTGACCCCGCAGTCGCGGGACTCCCGGTTTTAGAATACGACGGTAATTTGCATATTTTAGACTTAGGCTTAAAAACATGGCGTTAGAGGGTGAAAACCCGAAACAGCCCCCGAACGTCCCCGTGGGTGGCACCAACACCTCCCACGGTACCAATGTAACTCGTAGGGACTGACCCCGCAGTCGCGGGACTCCCGGTTATAGAATACGACGGTAATTTGCATATTTCTAGACTTAGTCTTAAAAACATGGCGTTAGAGGGTGAAAACCCGAAACAGCCCCCGAACGTCCCCGTGGGTGGCACCAACACCTCCCACGGTACCAATGTAACTCGTAGGAACTGACCCCGCAGTCGCGGGACTCCCGGTTTTAGAATACGACGTTAATTTGCATATTTCTAGACTTAGGCTTAAAAACATGGCGTTAGAGGGTGAAAACCCGAAACAGCCCCCGAACGTCCCCGTGGGTGGCACTAACACCTCCCACGGGACCAATGTAACTCTTAGGAACTGACCCCGCAGCCGCGGGACTCCCGGTTTGAGAATACGACGGTAATTTGCATATATTTCTAGACTTAGGCTTAAAAACATGGCGTTAGAGGGTGAAAACCCGAAACAGCCCCCGAACGTCCCCGTGGGTGGCGCCAACACCTCCCACGGGACTAATGTAACTCATAGGAACTGACCCCGCAGTCGCGGGACTCCCGGTTTTAAAATACGACGTTAATTTGCATATTTCTAAACTTAGGCTTAAAAACATGGCGTTAGAGGGTGAAAACCCGAAACAGCCCCCGAACGTCCTCGTGGGTGGTACCAACACCTCCCACGGGACCAATGTAACTCGTAGGAACTGACCCCGCAGTCGCGGGACACCCGGTTTTAGAATACGACGGTAATTTGCATATTTTAGACTTAGGCTTAAAAACATGGCGTTAGAGGGTGAAAACCCGAAACAGCCCCCGAACGTCCCCGTAGGTGGCACCAACACCTCCCACGGTACCAATGTAACTCGTAGGGACTGACCCCGCAGTCGCGGGACTCCCGGTTATAGAATACGACGGTAATTTGCATATTTCTAGACTTAGTCTTAAAAACATGGCGTTAGAGGGTGAAAACCCGAAACAGCCCCCGAACGTCCCCGTGGGTGGCACCAACACCTCCCACGGTACCAATGTAACTCGTAGGAACTGACCCCGCAGACGCGGGACTCCCGGTTATAGCATACGACGGTAATTTGCATATTTCTAGACTTAGTCTTAAAAACATGGCGTTAGAGCGTGAAAACCCGAAACAGCCCCAGAACGTCCCCGTGGGTGGCACCAACACCTCCCACGGGACCAATGTAACTCTTAGGAACTGACCCCGCTGCAGCAGAACTCCCGGTTTGAGAATACGACGGTAATTTTCATATTTCTAGACTTAGGCTTAAAAACATGGCGTTAGAGGCTGAAAACCCGAAACAGCCCCCAAACGTCCCCGTGGGTGGCACCAACACCTCCCACGGGACCAATGTAACTCGTCGGAACTGACCCCGCAGTCGCGGGACTCCCGGTTTTAGAATACGATGGAAATTTGAATATTTATAGACTTAGGCTTAAAAACATGGCGTTAGAGGGTGAAAACCCGAAACAGCCGCCGAACGTCCCCGTGGGTGGCACCAACACCTCCCACGGTACCAATGTAACTTGTAGGAACTGACCACGCAGTCGCGGGACGTACGGTTATAGAATACGACGGTAATTTGCATATTTCTAGACTTAGTCTTAAAAACATGGCATTAGAGGGAGAAAACCCGAAACAACCCCCGAACGTCCCCGTGGGTGGCACCAACACCTCCCACGGGACCAATGTAACTCTTAGGAACTGACCCCGCAGCCGCGGGACTCCCGGTTTGAGAATACGACGGTAATTTCAATATTTCTAGACTTAGGCTTAAAAACTTGGCGTTAGAGTGTGAACACCCGAAACAGCCCCCGAACGTCCCCGTGGGTGGCACCAACACCTCCCACGAGACCAATGTAACTCGTAGAAACTGACCCCGCAGCCGCGGGACTCCCGGTTTGAGAATACGACCGTAATTTGCATATTTCTAGACTTAGGCTTAAAAACTTGGCGTTAGAGTGTGAAAACCCGAAACAGCCCCCGAACGTCCCCGTGGGTGGCACCAACACCTCCCACGGGACCAACGTAACTCGTAGGAACTGACCCCGCAGTCGCGGGACTCCCGGTTTTAGAATACGACGGTAATTTGCATATTTCTAGACTTAGGCTAAAAAACATGGCGTTAGAGGGTGAAAACTCGAAACAACCCCCGAACGTCCCCGTGGGTGGCACCAACACCTCCCACGGGACCAATGTAACTCGTAGGAACTGACCCCGCAGCCGCGGGACTCCCGGTTTGAGAATACGACGGTAATTTTTAAATTTCTACACTTAGGCTTAAAAACATGGCGTTAGAGGGTGAGAACTCGAAACAGCCACCGAACGTCCCCGTGGGTGGCACCAAAACCTCCCAGGGGACCAATGTAACTCCTAGGAACTGACCCCGCAGCCGCGGGACTCCCGGTTTGAGAACACGACGGTAATTTGCAAATTTCTAGACTTAGGCTGAAAAACATGGCGTTAGAGGGTGAGAACTCGAAACAGCCACCGAACGTCCCCGTGGGTGGCACCAACACCTCCCACGGGACCAATGTAACTCATAGGAACTGACCCCGCAGCCGAGGGACTCCCGGTTTGAGAATACGACGGTAATTTGCATATTTCTAGACTTAGGCTTAAAAACTTGGCGTTAGAGGGTGAAAACCCGAAGCAGCCGTCGAACGTCCCCGTGGGTGGCACTAACACCTCCCACGGGACCAATGTAACTCTTAGGAACTGACCCCGCAGCCGCGGGACTCCCGATTTGAGAATACGGCGGTAATTTGTATATATTTCTAGACTTAGGCTTAAAAACATGGCGTTAGAGGGTGAAAACCCGAAACAGCCCCCGAACGTCCCCGTGGGTGGCACCAACACCTCCCACGTGACCAATGTAACTCGTAGGAACTGAACCCGCAGCCGCGGAACTCCCGGTTTGAGAATACGATGGTAATTTGCATATTTCTAGACCTAGGCTTACAAACATGGCGTTAGAGGGTGAAAACCCGAAACAGCCACCGAACGTCCCCGTGGGTGGCACCAACACCTCCCACGGGACCAATGTAACTCATAGGAACTGACCCCGTAGCCGCGGGACTCCCGGTTTGAGAATACGACGGTAATTTCATATTTCTAGACTTAGGCTTAAAAACATGGCGTTAAAGGGTGAAAAACCGAAACAGCCCCCGAACGTCCCCGTGGGTGGCACCAACACCTCCCACGGGACCAATGTAACTCGTAGGAACTGACCCCGCAGTCGCGGGACTCCCGGTTTTAGAATACGACGGTAATTTGTATATTTCTAGACTTAGGCTTAAAAACATGGCGTTAGAGGGTGAAAATCCGAAACAGCCCTAGGACGTCCCCGTGGGTGGCACCAACACCTCCCACGGGACAAATGTAACTCGTAGGAACTGACCCCGCAGCCGCGGGACTCCCGGTTTGAGAATACGACGGTAATTTGCAAATTTCTAGACTTAGGTTTAATAACATGGCGTTAGAGCGTGAAAACCCGAAACAGCCCCCGAACGTCCCAGTGGGTGGCACCAACACTTCCCACGAGACCAATGTAACTCGTAGGAACTGACTCCGCAGCAGCGGGACTCCCGGTTTGAGAATACGACGGTAATTTTCAAATTTCTAGACTTAGGCTTAAAAACATGGTGTTAGATGGCGAGAACTCGAAATAGCCACCGAACGTCCACGTGGATGGCACCAACACCTCCCACGGGACCAATGTAACTCCTAGGAACTGACCCCGCACCCGCGGGACTCCCGGTTTCAGAATACGATGGTAATTTGAAAATTTCTGGACTTAGGATTAAAAGCATGGCGTTAGAGGGTGAGAACTCGAAACAGCCACCGAACGTCCCCGTGGGTGGCACCAACACCTCCCATGGGACCAATGTAACTCGTAGGAACTGACTCCGCAACCGCGGGACTCCCGGTTTGAGAATACGACGGTAATTTGCATATTTCTAGACTTAGGCTTAAAAACATGGCGTTAGAGGGTGAAAACCCGAAACAGGCCCCGAACGTCCCCGTGGGCGGCACCAACACCTCCCACGGGAGCAATGTAACTCGTAGCAACTGACCCCGCAGTCACGGGACTCCCGATTTTAGAATACGACGGTAATTTGCATATTTCTAGACTTAGGCTATAAACATGGCGTTAGAGGGTGAAAACCTGAAACAGCCCTCGAACGTCCCCGTGGGGGGCAACAACACCTCCCACGGGACCAATGTAACTCGTAGGAACTGACCCCGCACCCGCGGGACTCCCGGTCTGAGAATACGATGGTAATTTGTAAATTTCTAGACTTAGGCTTAAAAACATGGCGTTAGAGGGTGAGAACTCGAAACAGCCATCGAACGTCCCCGTGGGTGGCACCAACACCTCCCACGGGACAAATGTAACTCGTAGGAGCTGACCCCAAAGCCGCGGGACTCCCGGTTTGAGAATACGACGGTAATTTGCATATTTCTAGACTTAAGCTTAAAAACATGGCGTTAGAGTGTGAAAACCCGAAACAGTCCCCGAACGTCCCCGTGTGTGGCACCAACACCTCCCATGGGACCAATGTAACTCGTAGGAAGTATCCCCGCAGCCGCGGGACTCCCGGTTTGAGAATACGACGGTAATTTGCATATTTCTAGACTTAATTAAAACATGGTGTTAGAGGGTGAGATCTCGAAACAGCCCCCGAACGTCCCCGTGGGTGGCACCAACACCTCCCACGAGACCAATGTAACTCGTAGGAACTGACCCCGCAGCCGCGGGACTCCCGGTTTGAGAATACGACGGTAATTTTCAAATTTCTAGACTTAGGCTTAAAAACATGGCGTTAGAGGGTGAAAACCCGAAACAGCCCTCGAACGTCCCCGTGGGTGGCACCAATACCTGCCTCGGGACCAATGTAACTCGTAGGAACTGCCCCCGCAGTCGCGGGACTCCCGGTTTTAGAATACGACGGTAATTTGCATATTTCTAGACTTAGGCTTAAAAACATGGCGTTAGAGGGTGAAAACCCGAAGCAGCCTCCGAACGTCCCCGTGGGTGGCACCAACACCTCCCACGGAACCAATGTAACTCGTAGGAACTGACCCCGTAGCCGCGGGACTCCCGGTTTGAGAATACGACGATAATTTGCATATTTCTAGACTTAGGCTTAAAAACATGGCATTAAAGGGTGAAAACCCGAAACAGCGCCCGAACGTCCCCGTGGGTGGTACCAACACCTCCCACGGGACCAATGTAACTCGTAGGAACTGACCCCACAGTCGCGGGACTCCCGGTTTTAGAATACAACGGTAATTTGTATATTTCTAGACTTAGGCTTAAAAACATGGCGTTAGAGGGTGAAAACCCGAAACAGCCCTCGAACGTCCCCGTGGGTGGCACCAACACCTCCCACGGGACCAATGTAACTCTTAGGAACTGACCCCGCAGCCGCGGGACTCCCGGTTTGAGAATACGACGGTAATTTGCATATTTCTAGACTTAGGCTTAAAAACTTGGCGTTAGAGTGTGAACACCCGAAACAGCCCCCGAACGTCCCCGTGGGTGGCACCAACACCTCCCACGGGACCAATGTAACTCGTATGAACTGACCCCGCAGCCGCGGGACTCCCGGTTTGAGAATACGACGGTAATTTGCATATTTTTAGACTTAGGCTTAAAAACATGGCGTTAGAGGGTGAAAACCCGAAACAGCCACCGAACGTCCCTGTGGGTGGCACCAACACCTCCCACGGGACCAATGTAACTCGTTGGAAGTGACCCCGCAGCCACGGGACTCCCGGTTTGAGAATACGACGGTAATACTTAAATTTCTAGACTTAGTCTTAAAAACATCGCGTTAGAGGGTGAGAATTCGAAACAGCCATCGAACGTCCCCGTGGGTGGCGCCAACACCTCCCACAGGACCAATGTAACTCGTAGGAACTGACCCCGCAGCCGCGGGACTCCCGATTTGAGAATACGACGGTAATTTGCATATTTCTGGACTTAGGCTTAAAAACATGGCGTTAGAGGGTGAAAACCCGAAACAGCCCCCGAATGTCCCCGTGGGTGGCACCAACACCTCCCACGGGACCAATGTAACCCGTAGGAACTGACCCCGCAGTCGCGGGACTCCCGGTTTTAGAATACCACGGTAATTTACATATTTATAGGCTTAGGCTTAAAAACATGGCGTTAGAGGGTGAAAACCCGAAACAGCCCCCGAACGTCCCCGTGGGTGGCACCAACACCTCCCACGGAACCAATGTAACTCGTAGGAACTGACCCCACATCCGCGGGACTCCCGGTTTGAGAATGCGATGGTAATTTGCAAATTTGTAAAATTAGGCTTAAAAACATGGCGTTAGAGGGTGAGAACTCGAAACAGCCACCAAACGTCCCCGTGGGTGGCACCAACACCTCCCACGGGACCTATGTAACTCGTAAGAACTGCCCCCGCAGCCGCGGGACTCCCGGTTTGAGAATACGACAGTAATTTGCATATTTCTAGACTTAGGCTTAAAAACATGGCGTTAAAGGGTGAAAACCCGAAACAACCCCCGAATGTCCCCGTGGGTGTTACCAACACGTCCCACGGGACCAATGTAGCTCGTAGGAACTGACCCCGCAGCCGTGGGACTCCCGGTTTTAGAATACGACGGTAATTTGCATATTTCTACTTGGTTACTCATAATTTTAACTCATATATGCAATTTTTCTGCTTGATTAAATTTTTTGTAAAACTACTTGGTTACTGGTATTTTTTTTTATGTATCCCATCATTTGTAGGATTTTTTCACGTGGAACAGACAAAGGAGGCAATGGTCTACAGCATGAAGATTGTTTATAGGTTGTGGACGTTCAGGATTTTGATTTTTGTGTTACAGCCGTGCGGGCTTTTATTGTTTAGTTTTATGGCCGTGCGGACTTTTATAATTTGATTGTTGAATTTTATAGCCGTGCGGGCTTTATAATAAGTAGGTTTTACATTTATAGGTTTTGGAATGTCTAGAAAATAGAGGAAACTCTGTCCAATTTTTTTTTGGTCTGTGAATTATTAAGACGTGTAATTTTTATAAGTTTGTATGTATATTTGTTTATTAACAACGTTCTCGATTCGCAATTTGTGATTTTTTTTATTGTTTTGCCAATAATAAATATTTTTAACACCTCGTACGCGTCAAACGTTACACGTAGCAACTGATGGTGCACTCACAGGACCCCCAATTTTAGGATTGGACCAAAAAAATACATTTTTTAAAAAATTGTAGTTAAATATTGTCATGGACTTTGTCCATGACCATTTTTATTTTTTCGGCACGCATAAAAATGGTCGCGGCCAAAGTCCGCGACCATTTTTTTCGTCACGGATCAGGGCCGTGACCAATTTTTTTTATTTTTTTGTCACGGTCGTGGGTCGCGGACTTTGGCCGCGACCAATTTATCACGGTTGTGGGTCACGGATCAGGGCCGCGACCAATTTTTTTTATTTTTTTGTCACGGTCGTGGGTCGCGGACTTTGGCCGCGACCAATTTGTCACGGTTGTGGGTCACGGATCAGGGCCGCGATCAGTTTTTTTTATTTTTTTGTCACGGTCGTGGGTCGCGAACTTTGGCCGCAACCAATTTGTCACGATTGTGCGTCACGGATCAGGGTCGCGACCCATCACGACATGGGTCACGGCCTAAGTCCGAGACCATCGGCCGTGACCCCTCTCGGCCGTGACCATTTTTTGGTCACGGACTTGGGCCGCGACCCACGAAAATGGTCACGCCAGAAATGGTCACGGCCCAAGTCCGCGACCCACAACTTTGGTCAGGGATTTTGGCCGTGACCAATCGCCAGTTTTGGTGTAGTGACGTAGGCGACAACATCCTTGGAAAAGGTCGACCACCAGTAGCCCTGCGTAATTATCCTCTTGACCAAAGGTCTTCCTCCTATGTGACAAGAGCAAGAACCCTCGTGTACCTCCTATAGGACGTGGGGGACCTATGTGGGATGGACACATCTGAGGAGGGGTAACAGAAATCCCTTCTTATATAGGACATCTCCTATTATTGAGAACTTTGTAACTCTGTACCTCAGTTTCCTCCTCTCTAGCTTTAATTCTGGCAGCTCTCCCTCTCTGATATATCTGATGAGGGGGTCCATCCATGAGGCCCCTAGGTTCAAGTTGAGGCAAGAGATGGCAACCTCTTCTTCCTCAATGGCCGATTTGAGCAGGATCTTGACTGGTACTGTCCTTCTAATGCCTGTCCTTGTTGATGAAGCCAACCTTGCCAGTGCATCTGCATGGCTGTTGTTTTACCGAGGTACCCTCTTCATCTTCACTTCTTCGAAGCCTTCTAGCATCGTTCTTACCCTCTTTAGGTATATGTCCATCCTTTCATCCTTGGACTTATAAACTCCAAACACTTAGTTGACTACTAACCTCGAGTCACTATGAAGTAGGAGTCAACCAACCCTAAGGGTCCTTGCTAAGGAGAGCCCTACTATCATGGCCTCATATTCTGACTCGTTGTTTGATGCTTTGAAGTCGAACCTTAGTGCATATTCAACGTTGGTACCATCCGGAGCTGACAGTATCAGCCCTGCACCGCTTCCACTTTTTTAAGAAGACCCGTCAATAAAGAGGTTTCAAACATCTTCATTAGAAGAGAATCTCCCCTCTGACAGAGTTCCTTGCTTGAAGAGGTACCTGTTTTTCTCATTCTCAGCTATTTCGTTTATGGCTCTGCTAGACACAACCTCTTTTGGGTCTCGGAAGACGTTACCATTTGATCCCTCTACAGTCTCTAGGTTATTCTCAACCTCGGCCTCTTCCCATGTAAACTTAGCAATAAAGTATGCGAGTGTCTCCTCTTTAATGGCCACCCTAGGTTGATAAGTAGAGTCATACTCTCCCAACTTGATGGCCCAGGTCATCAATCTGCATGACTTCTCAGGCTTGTGGAGGACTTGCCTTAGTGGGGAGTCAGTGAGGATGACCATAGAGTGGGCTTGGAAATAGGGTTTCATCTTCCTGGAAGCGTGTATCAAAGCGTAGGCCAATTTCTCCATCCGAGGATAGTTTTGTTCAGACCCCTAAAGGGCCTTACTATTGAAGTACATAGACATTTGTACCCCAACGTCTTCCCGTTATATGGCTACACTTATAGCTGACTCTGATACTGCTAGGTAAACATACAACTTCTCCCCAGAATGGGCCGAGATAAGAGCAGGGGGATCCAAGGTAGGACTTGAGCTGTTTAAAAGCTTTATCACACTCTTCGTCCCACTCTAAGGCCTTTTTAATCACCTTAAAAAACATAAGACACTTGTCCGTGGTTCTAGAAACAAATTTGTTTAGTGCAGCTACTCTTCCAGTGAGCCTCTGCACGTCTTTGATACTTATTGGTGTCTTCATATCAAGTAAAGCCTTGATTTTCAAGGTTCACCTTTATTCCCCTCTGATTGACAATGAATCCAAGAAATTTCCCCCCTCCTACTCCGAAGACAGACTTTGCGGGATTGAGTTTCATCCTGTACAAGTCCATACTATCGAAGGTTCTCTCTAGGTCTGCCACGTGAGTGCAGGCCTTCAATTCTTCGTCAAGATATCGTCTACATATACCTCCATAGTCTTGCCAATTTGATCTTCAAACATCTTATTTACAAGACGTTGATACGTGGCCCCTGCATTCTTCAAGCTGAAGGGCATAACCTTGTAGCAATAGGTCCCCTTATCTGTGATGAAGGTTATCTTCTCTGAGTCTTCAGCATTCATAAAGATCTGATTATAGCTTGAATACGTATCTATGAAGCTCATGAGCTCATGCCCTGTCGTGGAATCTACCATCTGATCAATACGAGGTAAGGGATAACTGTCTTTTGAGCAAGACTTGTTCAGGTCGGTGAAGTCTACGTACATCCTCCATTTTCCATTAGCTTTAGGCACGATGATGGTATTTGATATCCACTTTGGTTATATGACCTCCCTGATGAAATCTGCCTCTTTCAACTTTCAAACCTCTTCCCTGATGATATCATACTTTTCCCTGGAGTATACTCTTCGTCTTTGTTTGATTGGTTTATCATCTTCTACCACGTTGAGTTTGTGGTACATAACCTCCGGGTCGACGCCAGGCATGTCTGCGTGGCTCCAAGCTAAGACACTCTGCCTCTTCTTCAAAAATCTTATCAGCTCTTCCTTGATCTTCGATTTTAAGGCCTTGACGATTTGGACATTTTTTTTCGATTCGTCCTTATTGAGGACGATGGATTCTACCTTTTCTGCAGCCTCTCCTTTCTTCAACTTTATTTCATCTCTAGGATCAAGTGTATCAATATTATACGTGATAGTTTCCCTTTTATGGGCCTCTCTCTCTTCCATCGAGTTGAAGTAATATTCTCGTGTCGATGTCTGATCCCCATGCACTTCCCCTACCCTATAGGGGGTCGAGAATTTTAGCATTTGGTGTAACGTCGATGGTACGACCTCAAACTCCTTAAGGGCTACTCGTCCTATGATGAGGTTGTAAGCTGAGAAGACGTTTTCATCCATGACGAAAAAATTTATCTTCCGAGTCAACCTCTTAGGCCACTTGTCTCCCATTCGTACGTCTATCTCATATATGCCCAACGGATGGACCTTTTCACCGCTGAAGCCCATCAACGGATGATGACAGGGTACCAGCCTTGCTCTACTATGGCCTAGGCTTTTAAAACAGGGCCAGAACATCACATCTGCTGAACTTCCTCCATCTACGAGGATTCTTTGCACCTCACATCCATGAACCCTTGTTGTAATTACCAAAGGGTCATCATGCGGAGCTAAGATACCCTTAAAGTTGATTCGGGAGAAACTAACTATAAGAGTATCCATATCTACTTTCTTTCTCTTCTGCTTTGCTTCTGAAGATGCCAGATTCACAACCTCTTCTTTGGTCACTAACTTAGCCTCTGCCACGTGAGCTTTTCGATCAGAAACTTCAGAGCCACCCCCCGCAAATCCTCCGCAGATGGTGTTAACACCAAAGGAGATCATTCCAACCCTCTTCACCAGGGTGTTGTCGTCTTTTGGTGGGAGGTCTGGATCATCTTCATCATCCCCATCTGAGTCATCGTCTCTTTTTGCTGGGGTATTATCTCGACATCTGTCGTTTCTCTTCTTTTTAGGGTCATCTTTTCCCCTCTTAGGGGCCTTACCATCGACATACTTCCTCAACTTTCCGGATTTCAACATCTTCTCGATCTCATCCTTTAAGGAGAAGCACTTATCTGTCACATGGTCGTGGTCTTGGTGGAATTCACACCACAAGTTCTTGTTCCTCTTATACGGAGGAGCCTTCAGCTTCTTCGGCCATCTCAGAGACCGGCCATTCTTGATCTCATTGAGGATGTGTTCGTAGCTCACAGTTAGAGGAGTATAGCGTGCAAATTTGTCATCAGCTGACCTCTTTTTTCCATCTTTCTTTCTTTGGATTTTCCTGCTGGCACTTCCATTCTAATCCTCATACTTCGCGGCCATAGCCTCTTCGACGTTCATGACCTTTCCTGTAGTTGCCAATAGCTCTGCCATAGACTTGGGAGGGTCTTCCGCAAGCTTCCATAGCAACTTCCACTTCTGCAGCCCTCCAATGAGGGATGTCATGGCTATATTCTCTTCATAATCTTCAACGTCCTTTTTCTCTTTGTTGAATCCAGCAATGTAGTCTCTTAGGTTCTCGTTTTTGCCTTGCTTGACATATAACAGAAGTGTGGTCTTCTTTTGAGGTATTACCCCAAAACATAAATTATGAATGAACTATTCAGCTAATCCTTTAAAATTCTCAATTGAGTTCTTGGGAAGAGAGGTAAACCAGATGTGTGCAGCTCCCGTCAAAGTCCTCGAGAAGGCTCGGCACTTCATCTCATCAGGGATTAAAATAAATATCCGCTGCAGACTGGTACATCTTAATATGATGCACCAGGGTTGGTACTACCATCATACATAGGAGACACCATTAGCGGTTAGAATTTGGCAGGGGTTGGGACGTTCATAATCCGTGCCACAAATGGGGAGCCCTCTGAGAAGACTTTTTGTAGTGGGTCTCATCTTCTGATGAGGTTCCCTTCTTCTCTTTAAGACGTTGAATGGAGTCATTCCATGGCTTTGCAACGTCGACATGGTCGAGGTTATCCCCAGCCACCTCTAAGGGGTGAACTGAGGGTTCCCCAACCACTACACAATGTCGGCTATTGACCTCCTCTTTATCCATATCTCGGCCTTGCTGGGGTCAGCCATGATGAGGTCGATGTTGCCCATCTTCCCTTTATGAGCCTGCTACACTTCTTGACCTGGATAACCTCTGCCTTAGGTCATTAACTGGGCCGAGACTTTCAAAGGTCGACCCTTTTCTCAAGCGATCAAAAGATGATCCTATTTATTGGGCAACACCATCCCTTCTGCCCCCACAATCTCGACTTTGTTGGATTGGATGTACAGTGTTGTTCGAAACCTTATACGGCTCCCAACAGCCCTCTGGAGTATTTTCTGCCTACATATCATCGTACATATCCTCAGGGCAAGGGTGTCCTTGCCTCCTTAGACGTAAATGCCTAGGGTCAGCAACGTCCCTCCTTCGTTAAGGCATAGGTTGGTCTTTTTGCAGTGCCTGGGGTGGTCCCCTGGCTTCAGGATGGGGCTGAGATGCCGTCGGAGTAATCATCTCCGGTGAGACCCCAGGTGGCCCCATCATATTTTGACTGAGCTATGCAAATTGCTCCTTCGTCACTTGTTGCGTTGTCGCCAATGACTTCAAGGTTGCATCCACCTCAGCCATTTCAGACTGGGGTGGTGCCTGGCTGGAGCTAGGTCCTCCAGCACCAAATGGTGGAGGAGGTGGTGGCAACTCCGGTTCCATATGTTAAAACTAAAGAGCTTATGAAGAAGATGAGCTTAATACCTTAAAGGACCTCTTTCAATGGTGAAACAACTCCACGCAAGGGGTGAGGCCTGGTTCACCACCAGAGTCTCCGATGAGGTTAAATAGAAAAAGATGAAGAGATAGCTTCTCGTTCCCACAGACGGCGCCAAAATGATGATGCTGGAAACAGCACCACTTGTAAAGGTGTTTGTAAGCTCAAACCAGAGATAACAATGGCAGCACAATAGTATATTAAATATAAGAGATTGAGATGAGGAGAAGAGGATGAACACAATTATGTAAGTGGTTCAGCCAATTAGGCCTACGTCCACTGTGCAAGTGAGTGAGTAATGTCACTGAAATAAGGCACTAATGGCCATGGATACAATCTCTCAAGCTTTCTCTTTCTACTGTGTAATTTGATAGAGTTTCAGCTAGGGTTGTAATTTCGGATCCTTCTCAAGGTAGGAGAAGATAAGTATATATAGTGTTTGGGGTTGTAATGTACCCCTCATGCATGCAATGGGCATGTGTGTGTTGATCGAGACAATCTAATAAAGACATCTCTCACTGTCACATGTAAAGAATGATGATGAAATATTCCCCCACTTGAGGAGATTGATTCAGTTACAATTGACTTTGTCCACGTGTTCCTATCCTTGCATATGCTTGTAAATGCTCGGTTTTGTCCCTGATGGGTGAAACCTCGACCTGGAAGAGTACGAGGTTGGTTAAGTCTGACTATTACTTTATTCGAGGTTATTCATTAGGATCTCAACAGGTAGGATGGCTGAAGTAAGACATAAGAAGTTGGGACGTCGGCCTGCGCTGGGGCTAGGCAAGTATAGTTGGAACATCGGCCTGGGCCGATGATGATGATGAAGGGTGGTTGAACCCATGAGTCCTTGATGGTCTCGGCTGATTCCCAACCAAGGTTGATGTAGGGGTAGATGTGATGTCGATTGTGGACGACCTGGTGGATAGTTGACCCAATGAGTTATGAAGACCTCCGTTGTTTCTTGATTATAGGGTAATTAGTAACGTCGGCCATAGCCGACCTTATATTGGACGAGATCACTAATCGTCAGCCTTGGGCCCTTGTTACCTCGACTGTCATGCTAATCGAGGTTGGTGCCTTCGAGCTGTCAGGTGCAATTTGGGCATATCAAGCACGTTGTCAGGCCTTTGATCTCCATTGGCAGCGACCTTCTCTACCTTTTTTTCCATAAGCTCGTTCAAGTGTCCAGTTTGAGCTAACTCTTCAAGGTGAGACTTGAGGGCTTTGCAGTGCTCGATTTTGTGCCCACCCTCTTTGTGGAAAGCATATCTCATTGCATTGTTCCTTTTTGAGGGGTCTCCTTCCATCTTCCTGGGCCACTTAATGAACGACTCGTCCTTGATCTTTGCTAGAATCTTGTAGATTGGTTCTTTAAAAATTGTGTTCACTGCTTAAAATTCTTTTGAGGCATCACTTTTGTTCCCATTCTTGGGGCCGCTCTTGCCACCATTTTTGCTTCTTTTCTTTTGGTTCTCAGCTTTATCGTTGTTCTTGCCGGTGAACTTGGCGCGACCATTCTCCCCTGCATTGAGACGGGTCACATCTTTAACTTTAGCGTATTTTTCAATACGAGCCATTAAATCGTCAATGGTCATGGTCTCCTTCTTAGTGAGGGAATGGTGCAAGAGGTAGGAGCCGGATAGACCAATCTTAAACGATGCCACGGTGACCTGCTCCGAGCAGTCCTAGACCTCGTTGAATAATTCATAATATCTCTTCGTGTAGTCTCTGAAGCTCTCCTGGGGCATTTTCATTATTGTTAATAAAGCATCTATCCTCTTCGGATGGGAGCTGCTGGTAATGAAGCGAGCTGTGAAGAGTTCTACCAGGGACTCACAACTTCTGATGGATCTGTGAGGGAGTTTTTCGAACCACTTTTAATTTACGTCATGTAAGCTCGATGGAAAGATCCGACACATCAACGCGTCCTTATGGTTCCAGAGGGTCATGGCCTGCCTGTACTGCCTAACATAGTTGATAGGATCAGTCTTTACATCATAAATCTTGAATAGGGGCATCGCGAATTTCTTGGGGGCTTCTTCTTCTATCTCACTTGAGAAAGAGGATTTCATCTGGGTCCTGAGAGCTCGCCTGGCTAGCTCTCTAGTCGACCTAGCACCTCGATTTGTGCGGTATTGGTCAATTTCTCTCCGGACCAAATTTCGTATGTCGTTATTTCCTTGGCCTACGCTCTTATAACGACGAGCTGATTGTTGTTGCTCAGGAAAGTTGTCATCTGACCTATGTCCCTTAAATTTTTGAGATCCATGTCTGGGGCTTTTTCCTCGAATACTAGACCTGCTCACTCGAGGGCTAGGAGTGAGATAGTGACGCTGCCTCGTGCTGAGATGGAGTTCTCCCTCCATCTTCTCCAGTCTTCTCTTGAGGCGAGCGTTCTCATCCTCCTGCTTGCAAGTGACTTCCTCCTGCTCTTGGAGCCTGGCCTCATAGGCATCGATCAACCTGGAGACTTACGTGGACCTGGCTGGTCCCTGACTTTCTTCTAAAGATTATCGTTCTGGGCGAGGCCTAGGATTTGAGCGTCGAACTTCAGATCTAACCCTTCGAGGGTCTGGTTGCTCTTGAATATCCCCTACTTGAGGGGCATTGTTGCTGTGACCACACATTCTAGGTTCTTATTGGTGAATGCTTTCTTAAAAGAAAATAATCGGTTCCCACAGACGGCGCCAATTGTGGTGACAATAAATCTCAACACAAATGATAAGAAAATGCGATCACCGGAATAAATAAAGAACATAAAATAACTGCAATCACACACAACACAAGATATACGTGGTTCGGTAAAATGGCCTACGTCCACGATGTTGCTCTCTGATTTTTATTTTTGTTTACTCCGGGGGAGTGTTTATAAAATCGTGCCCTTTAACCCGGGCTGAGGGTTTAATATATACATATCATTTCTCGGAAAGTGGGGGTGTTGGACTCCTCCACGTTAGCCCATAACTCCTAGAATATATCTTGAGATATTTTAGGGGTTGAGTGGGTTATAACTGGATTAGTTATGCACAAGGCCTTTAGACTTTGGGCCGGACTTAATCGGGCTTCTCATCTGGGCCGGAATGGTTAATCGAGGTACCCACATCATTATAAAAATTCTTGGGCCAGTTCCAACGTGAGAATCATGTTCAGGAACCCATTGACCAGGCAAGGCAGTTAGCAATTAAAGGTAAAATTTTAGTTTTATCTTTATGAGTATAGGATAAGTTTCGAGTGATTAGGCTGTATCACGATATATGATTATTAATGCTAAAATTCGCGGGTGAGTGGGCTTTAGTGGTACGTTGGCAGTATCAGCCTTATCATTATGCACATATTTACCCTTGGGTAACGGGTCTCTTTACTGCCTCCTGTAGGGGGTGGGTAGGGACACTAGGAGGATGTTTATATCGCGTGATAGTTTTATTCCTTTTGAGAGTTATGAGGGTAGATCATATGATAATCCTGAGTATTGACTGATTAGCGAAGGTTTGAGCGATGTTGGGCAGATATAGTAAGACTATCTTATTCATTGTTCCAGGGTAGGATGTATTATTTTTGCAAAGTATCACCTGAAAGAGGATTGATCCTGTATATATATTATATTATAAAGGAGACTTAAGGAAGTATATATGTCTCGTTATTTCCAATCCCATTGTGCAGGGACCTTAATGACATGATTGAGGGGATATCGAGTTTACTGTTGAGAGGAGAGGTGTAGATTGTTATCGATTTAGCGTTAAGGACCTAGCGATAGTAAGAGCGTTGTGTTGTATGACTCGTTAAGTGACGTGGGAGTGGATGATTAGACTTACGTGTCGCTGAATAGGATTTCGGGTGTCCTGGTTATATGCTTTGGGCTTACAGAACTCGATGAGAGACCCAGATAGGCAGCAATGCATCAGAGAGGTTCCTTATTTGGATTTCACTGGCGAGACGTCCCATGCATGAACCTCTGTAAGCGTAGAAAGTTGGGAGACATATGGTCAATGGGACATGGAATTTATACTACAATTATTACACGTGTACGTGGATAATATGTTGAGCTAATAGATCTTTCGATTTAAGTCCGGTGAGACCGGGTAGTGCTGTATGGGGAGCAATGGGTAACATTTATACCACTAGTGGATAGTTGGGAAAAAATTGATAATATTGAGTTAAGATTAATAAAGTGGCCGACTATACCCTCATTTTGTATTCACATCGAGCGTACGAGGCCAAGTTGGGCATATTATTTGTACATTTTTACAATTGTGCAGATATGCATAGGAGATAGGGTGTATGGGTGACGCGACCACAAATGTGTTCTAGTGTGCATGCTATCTAGGCTCAAGTGCAAGCCTGTCGCTCAAGTAATAAACCCGATAAGTCGGGATCGTATCCACGGGGAGAAAAGGACAATAAGGAAGAATAGCTAATTTAACCCTCAAGTGATCCAAGAAGAAATGAAAAGATGTTTGTTGGTGATCTTTGAAACTATTATAAACTAACAGCAATAATTGACGCTATGAATAAACTAAGTGCTCAATAACACAAATTAAAGAGAGTGAATATAAAGATGGAAAAAATATAGGTTAGGAAACAATCCCCCAAACCCTAGTAATTTATCAAATAGAATGCTAGAATTATAAATTATAAATGTTAATGAATCCAATCTTTATAGATCCAAAGCATTACATATATGAGGGTACTATCCCGCATCATATGAAATAAAAGGTAAATATAAAGCGGTGTAGGACAATTATACTCGCATCGTATTCTTAAACATCCCAGGTACTTAGGGTAAGAGAGATTAAAAGATCTACCATGGTTGTAGAATTATCTTAAACGATTCGTCCAATTATTTAATTTAAATTCTATTTCCTATATAGATAAATTATATCGGGATGGGTTCATGCATCCCAACCCTTACAAATTAGCTAAACATGATGAAAACAAAAGAAAACTCCCAAATTAAAGTGCAGGAATTCATAATTAGATCTAAAAATTTGAGAACAAGACTTGGGAATGAAAAATGAGAAAGCAATAATTAATAACACTAACTACGAAAGCAGTAAAAACAGAGAATTTAAAATTACTTGGAGAATGAAGAAATCTGAAACTAAAACTTGAATCTTGAATTGAATTTCAATCTTGAATAGTAGCAAAATTTCCAAACTAGAGTTCTTGGTTACAAGAACCCTTTAAAACTGAAAAGAAGGCTAAACTAACTCTAAAACTTCTCTAAGAACAACTCCCTTGGAAGGATGTAGGGCTTGGCCTTTTATACACATAAAAAATGACTTTTCCCATGCCTCCCCACGTTTTACAACTAATAAAAACGAATTAAACAAGAAATTTTAAGAGCTTTGACTCTTCAGCTTCCAGAATTAATTTCAACTTTTGACTTTCTGTCTCCAACTTTAAATGGGCATAACTTCTTCACCGTAGCTCGGATTGGGGTGCCGTTTTTTCCAATGTTCTTTTAATTTAGATATATTCAACTTTCTAGTTGTCCCCACCTCCAGACTAAGGCTGAAAAATTACGAAAATACCCTTCAACTCTCCATTTCTTGGTTTCTTTCACTGTTTTGAGTTCTCCTTCGCACTAACTTGCATGAAATACCTATAAAGCACATGACAAATACACAAAACACAAAATAATTGCCAAAAGAGGTTAGTAGCATAAATACGAGACAAATACAAGCTATTTACACTGCACAAGATCATAAAAATACTGAAATTAAAGGGATAAATGTAAAGAATATGTGCCTAATCAATGGGCGCCCTAGGTATTTCGATTTTTAGAACCGTTCGTGATAAGAGGACGGAGTAAGGAATATGTTTAATCGTATGCCAGAAAGGCAGTTAGATTAGGCACATATTCTGAGGATGCCTTGTACATGAATGGTCGGAATACTATGGAGATACAAATGAGGGATTTCTCTGGCAAAGAGAGGATCCAACAGTTTTTGGATTTTGAGCAGAGTCGCACTTAGGCAAGTTCTGAGGATGCCTTGTACATGAATGGGAACCACAAAGGGAGAAATGGTGGAGCAGACGCGTGTATCACGATTTTCTTTTTGGCATACCTCGGTATAGGGGAGTAATATGTATAAGAAAGGGTTAGTTCGAGACAATCGACCCAAAATTTTGCAAGACTTAGAAATTGTAATGATGGAATGAGTAGGCAGACTGATGGAGTCAGTGATGGGTTACCAACATCATAGAAGGGTTAAGGTTTCCTTTGAGTTATGGAATTGGTTGACTAATATGATCACTATAACAAATATTATTAATTTGGTGAGTTACACTATTAGGTAGTGTGCCCAACATATCACGAAAGAAAGGGAATGAGTCGGCACAAAGTGCCGCCCAACATTATTGTGGGTAGAGATAAGACCCTTTTGTCCCACCTCTGGTTGGCGTTATTAGAACGTAGTGGGGATATAATTGCGTTTGAGCAGATATACCACCCGTAGACCGATGGGTAAATGGGATGGGTGACTAAGATGTTATAGGATACACTAGAAATGAGAATCTGGAATATTAGGGTAATTGGTAGTACTAATTACCACTGGTAGAGTTATGTGTGATAACTCGTAGCAATTTATTATTTGTGTGGAACCTTTTGAGGCTCCACCTGGATATCTTGTCATCCACTTTTGGTTGCTTAGGAGTGGGGATTAACAAGTTTCTTGGACCCGACATGATTCAGGGTCCGTCGACAAGAATTAAGTTAATCTATGACATTTTAGTATAGTTTAGGAATGTAGTGAGAGTTACGTCATCGTGAATCGAAGTTTTTGAAGTCTGATATGAGTGATCAGGTGTTGTTGCAGGTGTCTCCCATAAAGGGATTTATGAGATTTGGCAACAAGGGAAATTGGCACCTATGGAAGTGGAGCCTTTTCCAACCTAAAGATAATAAAGCCAATGGAGTATAGGCTCATCTTTTTGAAGTATTGTTAGAGGATTCAAGATAGTTTTGCGTATTAGTGTATAGGTGATACCTTAAGAATGAGGGAACATATCGGTATGTAAGAGTTTGAATAGACTTATTGCTAATCTTGGGTTGTAGTGGGTAGACATTTAGTCAGAATTGTACCACTAGCAGGTGTATAGTGGAAGCACAAAAATATTATCCAGTTTAACTTTGAATACGTTCAGAGGTAGTGCGTGTAAGGATCCAAAGTTTTTAGTACGGGGCATATCCGAATTTCGGGGATAAAATTTCTTTACAAGGGGGAAGTATATAAAACCCCGTATTTTTGAATAATTATAGATTAATTATTTTTAGTATTTCATATTACACGTTTGTCATAATTTAATTAAAATAAGAAATATTGTCTATTTAATAAGTACTAATTTGAAAGAATAAGATGAATATTTATGTGGTAAATTGACTAGTGTTATTATAGTAAATAAAATGTGGTCAATTGTTAGTACGTTGTAGTGGGTAATAACGACGAAAATTTTACGGTATCTCAACCGGGGCTTGCGAGTAAACTATTTTAAGGTTGAGATAGAAAAGTAATTTATAGTGACTCGGATGGCGATTTTGAGTGCACGGTTAATCCCGAATAAATCGAAATAGTCAGAATTAAGTACCCGGGGTAGTAATTGGGTTCCGAGAGCTTTTTAGACTAGTTCGGACTCACATGGGGGTATTTGGGTCATTTTAAATTAGCATAATGACCTTATTTCAAGATTAGGCATATAAAACAAGAGGGATATTGTTGGGAGGCAGCCACTTAATTATTTTAAAACCATAAGAGAGGAGGAAGAGAGGAAAAAAAAGGAGAAATTAAGAGAGCCCTAGAGGAGGACAAATTAGGAGGAGATTCGAGCACTCCTGGCGTTAATCCATCACACATGAGGACGATTCAGACCCTACGAAAAATTTAAGGAAATTAATTAACTTTCTTAATCAGATTTGTAGTAGTTTCAATTCATATCATGGTAGGTGCTATGAAAACCAGTTTTTGGGTGAGGGTTTGCATGTAAATGGGGTTTTGGGTGAAATAAATTCCACAAATAGTAGTGTAAATTGATGTACGATGTTACTGAATGAATCCCATCTCATAAAGATAAGATCTTGATAGAGATTTATAGGTTTGATCATAGGTACTTGGGTTTTTTAATTGAAACGAGGTTAAATTGAGGTGTTCAAAGTTGAGACTCATAAGCATGGATTAGTTTAATGATTGAATCCTTTGAATTAAGATGATTGTTGGATGTTAAAATCATTTAAAAGATGTCACCTTATGTTTTATATTGACTGGGTAGTGTAGAAAAATGATTTAGAAGGTGATTGGGACTGAAATTGGGGAAGAACATAGGTTAAATTTTGCCAGAATCAAAACTACATCATTTTGGGCCAGACTGTCAGAACGAACCGGTTCGCTTCCAGGTCGAACAAGTTTTGTTTTTTGGAACTGCCCAGTGTGGTTTGTTTTCAAGGGCTTTATTAAATCGAGAAATTTTGGGCTGGTTTGGGAGACCTACAAAAAGAATAGACTTATAGATGCGATCTTAGAAACTTTTAAACTGCCTTAGGATGATAGGGTACATTCAGAATTGAAGTTAAAGATATGAGATGAAAAACACTTGGAGTAATTTAATAACGAATTTCGGATAGAAGAATTCGAATAAAATTATTTACGAGCTGGTTGGGTAAGTCTGGATATTTTAGCAGGGTGATGTTGTGTTATTAATTTAATTATTTTTATTTACGAGCTGATTAGGAATGTCCGGGTACTTTTGCAAGGTGATTATATGTAATTAATCTAATTGGTGAGAACTTAAATTAATTAAAAGTTAGGGATAGACTCGGGATAAGAAGGCTAGTGCTTCGGGTGATAGGCAAGGATTAATCGGATTATATATATATATATATATATATATATATATATGGGTAAGGAGACCGTATATATATGAATAAGAATAAAATATGTGTGTATGATATTTGTGTAAAACATACCTATCCTAGCCAATATGCTATCGATGGAGGTTACGTGCCTTGGGAGGTCACTTTGGCGAATACCAATAGAGGTAATACCATTCCCCTGGGTCACAAGTGTTGTGCACGCCCATGTGATGTTGGGTTGGAGTCCCGTAGAATAATGTGGTATGGTTATGACCACGGACTTAAGGCCATGAACGCCTTCAGTATTAATTTTTATTCTTAGGTTTGGTGATGAGATTTCTACCAGGTTGCTCAGGTTATGGTAGAATCCCTAGAGCTTAATAGAATGATAGTGATTTCGCATCTAGCGAGTGAAGACTCAGAGGGATAGCGATTTACGTATATAGTGAGAAATATATGTGCGTTTACCTTTCTGTGAAATATTTATGTATATAAGGATGTGAATAATTACATACGGATATATCTTAATAAATGAGAATGTGAAGTAATTACGTATATATTGATAAGAATAACATATACGGGTACAAACAAATACAATGTGATGGTGGAAATAAATAACTGGAGTAAAGTTATACCTTAAGTGGTGATAATTTAGTGAGATATCAAACAAGTAGTTGGGAAAGCTAATCAATGAACCAAGGGTAGATATTATACTTGGGTCAGGGTATTATATTATGGATACTAGTGGCAAGGCTAGTTAGTCGGGATTGCGTAATTAGGTGGGTTAAGTTGCATACGCTAGGTGCGCACTATAGTTGAGAGGTGAAGGGTAACTCATGTGAGTGCGACATCAGCTTAGATATGGAAGGTTGTATTGCATACTTATTAATACATTTAAATTACTTGCTAAGTGTTTTTAAAAGGGTTTGGGATCTGACCCATGTCAAAGTGTCTAGCCACAGGGATGGCATGGATGATTATTCTTTCCAGGGACACGTAGCTGCAGTGGTGGAGGCTCGTAGGATTTCTGAGTAGTCGTTTCTATAATTGACATCCTAGATTGGGTTCTCTATTCCGGTATTGATTGGGCGTGTTTCCCCTTTTCATTCAGACTTATGTATTTCAAATTATTTTAATCAGATGGATTATATGTATTGTATTTTTTAACCGATGGTTTATTCGGGGACTTTATTTACTTATCTCTACTTTAGACTTTACTTTGTGATTTCATTTATATTGGTTACTATGTATGGGATTATTGTGGATTGATTAATATTGTTGTATGTCAATAAAAGATAAAATTTTGCATCGGCTTATTTCATTAATAGGTGGTTAGGATTTTAAAATGTTTTCGACAGTGATGCTAATAATGAACCAGATGATATTCATGTTTTATTTTAGTAGAGTACTGTCACCCGCTATTCAAATTTGTGGGGTGTCTTTGATGATTATTCAAATCCTTTTGTGTATAACCAATATTTTCATATAACTAATATTTTCATACCCTCCTACTTGGACCCAAGAAAATCAGATTGTTAATGTGTGGAGGTATATTAACAATTCCAAGTTGTTGAGTCAGGGGCATATCAGCCATAGAGACTTTGCGATGCGATCTCAATAAGTAACTTTTTATAAGGAGGTGAAAGTGGATGACAATGACCCTAAAAAATTCAATAGCTATTATACATGTCAAATTTGACTTTTTGACACTAAGTACCGCTTTACACCCTTCTCTTAATGGTCCCCCATGCCTTGTTATTTGAAAATCTGTTATCAATAAACTATTTCCTTCTTTAAAACAAACATACTTTTTTATCGATTTCACCACCCTTTGACTTCTTTGTAGACCAACTTCGCATAGTAAACCCATATTGTTTTGTGTATTTATTGTAAACATTTCTAACATCATCTAAAATTTGAAATTCTTTACCTATTTTAAGTTTCACCTCATCAACGACTTAAGGGATATACACATTCCTTTCATTATCACTCTCGACATTATCATCACATTTATCATCCAACTCTAACCCAAACTAAAAATTCTCCCCATTTGGTGTTTCTAATATAATATTGTCCCAATTATAATCATTCATGTTCATTTAACGAACCTGATAATATAATTAAAAAAGGTATATTAACAATTAATTATAATTCAACCAAAAACTCCAATTAATAAAAGTAGTTTTCAAATGTTGGTTGTATGAATCAATGACTCCAATGACATGAAGAATAGACTTCTTATTTTATTTTATTTTAGTGTAAAAATCTGGGTAAAAACAACATTTGAAATGGACAAAATCTGGGTAAAAACAAAATGGACAAAATCCAAACAAGTTACCGGGCAAAAATTTCTAGGGTCGGGGGAGAGAAAAGGTGGGGTTTTTTTCATCGTTCCAGGGTTGGGGAAAATAAGAAGAGGGAGATGATGACGTGGGTTTTAATTTTTGTTTTGTTTTGTTTTGACAATTTAAAGAGCGGGTAATGAAAAAGTAAAAATAAAACACGGTTTTGGGAAGTTTCGTATTTGTCCCGTAAGTGTTGTCTTGTATAAGGGCTTTTTTTTCTCTCCCTCTCTCTCTCTCTCTCTCTCTCTCTCTCTCTCTGTATATATATATATATATATATATATATATATATATGGATGCTTATTTAATCTTATTCTTGTCA
Source organism: Sambucus nigra (assembly GCA_949130495.1). Classification (NCBI taxonomy): domain Eukaryota; kingdom Viridiplantae; phylum Streptophyta; class Magnoliopsida; order Dipsacales; family Adoxaceae; genus Sambucus; species Sambucus nigra. Next base: position 187,000,113 of record OX422215.1, on the reverse strand, counting down.
TTTGGTTGCTTACTCATTTTTGGGGGAAAGTAATTTTCATTTCAATAATAATATGATCATTTTACATTACATTTATTTTGCACTAATATTATGATCTTTATATACCCCTCTATCTCTTAGAATATGATTTGCATTTTTGTTACGTTAATTAGACAGTTGGAATTTCACTTTCTTATTTTTGTTTATATGCTAGTAAACTTCATCATTGTTTTTAAAGTTGATTATTCCCCCCCCCCCCCCCCCCCCCCGGTGATGATCTTTGAGTCATTACAACAATACTTAAATAAGAATATGTATGTCTTTGTACCCTAGTAATCAATTAGCCATTATAAGATTTGTAGGATGGATTGAAAATCTATATATATATCTATCTCTCAGGTTGATATTTCAAATAAAAGTTTTACTCCTCATTTATTACTCATCAAATGCAAGTTTTAATTTCTCGACTAATTTTGTTGTGAATATATTTATTCTGATGTTTATTATGGGTTTTGATTAGATTGTCGGATTTTTATTTGCGATAGATTTATAGTTTTTACATGAATATCTTGTGTAGTTATACCATTGTTTTAGCCTACATGATATTGAAATTTGGTTGAACACGTATTAAGTTGAATACATTATCTTTGGTGATTAGTTTAACTCCGTTGTGAAAATCCAAATTTTGGGTTTTTGCCTTGTTGATGCTGTTAAATGGAGGGTTTGGCTTAAGTAGCATTTTATTATGTTTAATATGTTTTTGTTATCCAGAAAAAAAGTGTACTTGAAATTTATCTCATACATTAAATGCAATAAGAAAATGAACAAGTTAGTGTCCATAGAAAAATAATTTCTTGATATTTATTCAGTCGAACTTTTGAAATACGTAGTGAAATAGTCAATAAGATTTCATGTAGTTACATTGTTTAGAAATTGCAATCGTGTCCTTATAGCATGGGAATATAAAATGTAGAGGGTCTTAAATTACTACTTGATAATATTATTAATGTGTTTTACTAATTGTAACACCCCGTATTTTTGACGATTTAAATAATTATGTGATTAATTATTATTATGGGAATAAGTATGCGATTATTATTGTTGTTGGATTAATTAAATTAAAATGTGAGAAATTAATTTGTTATTAATCCGGATTAAAATAATTATTAACTAGTGTACTAAGGGTTAATACTTATTGTTGATAATTGTTGAATATTACTGTGTGATATGTAATATGGAATTATAATATTTGATAAATTGTCAGAAGTGAAAAATACGGCAGTTTGGTAATTTAAGTCTGACACGCGTGTGAGTCGTGACGGGACTAATTGAATAGAATAAAAAGAGAATTTATTTTTATTAACTCGTATGGTCATTTCGAGTGCGCCGTTGAGTCCGGGAGGGTCGAGGTAGTCAAAATAGTATACCCAGGGGTTTAGTCTGGATCCCGGGGCAATTTTAGGCCTAACCGGCGTCCCGAGAGGGCATTATGGTAAATTATATTTTTAGGTTTAATTAATGGACGAAAATTAGGAGTTATTTGATCAGCCAAGAAAAGTCTTTTAGGGTTGGGAGACACAGGAAGGAAAGAACGGCCATAGAAAGTGTAGGGGAGGACCAAAACCTAAGAAGGAAGGCCAAATCATCCTCACCTTGCATAACCGTGACCACCAATGCGTAGATCGAGAAGAGAGGAACGCGTATATACCAACATCACCAACGGATCAGACCGTCGTACTCGAGGCAAGTGTTTATTACTTGCTTTATTTAGCAATAATCATACTCATGTTAGTGTAGGTGAATTCAATTCTTGATTTACATGTTAATTGGGTGAAAATTGGAGGTTAAATGATGATTAGAGGTTGGGGTAATTAGTTGTTAATATTTTGTCATGAATGTAGAGGATGAACTACGAAATTGAATTATATATTGATGAACGAATATGGGTTGATTAGGTTCTTTAATTGAAAATTTGGAAACTAGGGTTCATGTGAATTGATTTGGGGATTTTATATAATTATGATGATTTATGACGAATTAATGATCCTAGGAGGTTAGGAATGATTGATAACCTGTTAGGATTGATGGGTATTGATGATGAGGCATTGGGTGTTGAATCTTAGAGGTTTATAGGTTCATAAATGGTGAAAAATGCAGAATTCTGGGAAAGAAGACGAATAGTGACATCTCGCGCGATCTCGCGCGAAGTCGTTCGAGCGAGATGGAATCTCGCGTGAAGTCGCTCGAACGACACGTGGAAGTCGTTTAAACGACAACCCTTCTGGTTCGAGCGACAGAGGGAATTTTCTCAAAGTCCAGTTTTGTGTTGCCGATTTATTGGAGTGAGAGAAATTGCCAAATCGTAAATTCAAATAGGACAGAATTTCGAGAAAAGTATGGGAGAATTAATACTTTAATTATTTCGGTATAGAGAGAATGTACCTTGGAGATTACGAGAGAGATAGTAATCTAAATATTTATACTATACGTAGTGATGAGGTTAAAATACGTATGAGTAGTATGTATGTAGGTTGGAGAAATACCTATAAGTTATAATAGGATGTGTGTATGCCTATTATGTGATATTATTGTTAAGAGCACTAATAGGTGATAATCCGGGGGTGCAAGAACCTTATAATTAAGCGCACTAATGAATGATAACTCGGGGGTGCAGAAACTCTATTGTTAAGTGTACTAATAGGTGATAACCCGGGGGTACAAGGGTGACTATTGTTAGGCGCACTAATGGGTGATAACTCGAGGGTGCTGGAATATTATTGATAGGCGCATTAATGGGTTCTAACCCGGGGATGCAAGATTCTATTGTTAGGAGCACTAATGGGTGATAACCCGGGGGTGCTGAATTATTAATGATAAGTGCATTAATGGGTGCTAACCCGGGGATGCAGGATGTTCTGGATAAGTGCACTAATGGGTCTTAGCCCGGGGGTGCAGGATTAGTATATATATATATATATATATATGAACTTGTGAATATTGTTACTATGTGAAATTAGGAGACTTGGTAATAATAATAATCATTACATTGCACTAAGTGGTCTTGACCTCAGGGTGCAGGATTAGTGTATATATATAGGGATGATGAGACTATATATATATATATATATATGTATGAGTGTACTTGGGTAACTTTCTACTTTGTGAAACTAGTAGATAAAATAGAAATGAGAAATAAAATAATCTTAGTGAATAAAAGATTAACCATTCAAAGGGTGAATAATGAAACTTAGTATGTTAGAAAATCTATCTGATTAATTTATTGTATGGGCGATACGGGAATACTACTAGTGAGCATAGTTTGTATTAGTATGGTTTCTAACTAATTAGACTGGAAAGTATAACTAGGGGGAGATTAGATGTACGTTAGGTGTGCACAATAGACGAGAGGTGAGAAACTCATGTGAGAGTCCGATAACTAACATGCATATAAGACTTGTTTAAGAACCAGTTTTAAATACTTGCTAAATCATTTTTACACATCGAGCTCTGACCCGTTTCTTGTATCTCTTCTCTATTTTGCTATATATATGTATTATATCAGGTGCTTAGCCACAGGGACACCATATTTAGAGATTTGGATTGCTTGACGTGTTGCAGCTGTTGTGGAAGCTATAGGTCCTTACAGTAGACGCATCGATCCTTTCCATTCAGTTTCATCTAGACTTCTTATTTAGGGCATATGTCGCCCACTTCTAGTTCTTCATCAGAGATATTGTATTCAGTTTATTTTATGGTTTGGAGTTTTGAACTGGGAGGTTTACCCAATCTTATTTATTTCAGTAGTTGATTCATGTTCAACATTTATTATGTTCCTATGTGTGGTGAATGGTTTATATTTTAAGATGGAAAGAAATGGATTTACTTGGTTTTACTAAATGGGAAATGTTTTGACATCTAGCTTAATTTTATACTAGGTGATTAATATGTTAAAAAGTTTTTCGATAGTGATGCTAAGAATGAACCAACTGAATATCCTATTTTGAATTGGTAGAGAACTGATCGCCCTATATTTAATTGGGCGGGGTATCTCCGGTGGTATGAGAGCATCAGGTTCTTGTCGTCTTAGGATCTGTACGGCTTATTACGTTTCAGTGCGTCGTTCTTTGATGTAGAGCCTCATGATAGGATTGTTGTGTTCCCTTACGTATACGACATAAGTTCTCCTGCTACCAATTATAATGTATGTGACTCATTATACGAAATTCTATGTGATTCGAACACCGAACATTTTAGGACGACCAGCGAGGGCCGTAAGAAGAACTGCGGGAGAAGAAGCTCAACAGAAGACATAGAGCAATCGAGAAAGAGTGATCGGGACAAAAATCACCATGAGGATTAGATAAGCAAGAGATAGTAAAAATCGTCACTCGGGATCTGTGGGTTTTCAGGACCACCTAGCATAGTCGATAAAAGGGAAATCAGAGGGACTCTTTTGAAAACCCATCGGTGAAGATGCGGAGAAGAAAACGAGAAAATGTAACAGACCAGTGGAAGTAGAAAATCCGAAGGCAATGGTGTAGAGTGGGGTGTGACGACACTCAAAATTAAATTTGGAGTTAAAGGCTATAGCTCTTTGGAGCATCATGTAGTGATTAGAGACAATGACCATATTTGAAGAAGTGTGTTTGAAATTTAGAAAGAAATTTAGGTACGATTTGACCGTGAGGTCTTCCATTCGATGTGGTGACAAAATGTGAGTGAAATTTTGATGTTTAGCACGATGGGTAAAGATAGAAACCGATCGTGAGAGAAAGGTTAAATTGCATAATGAACTTCGTACCTGGCAGAGGGGCATAAATTATCCAAAGGGTCCATAGTTGATAAAGGACCCGTGAGTAGAATACAAGAATGGATGAGAAATACAGCTAGGATGACTAATGTTGATGTCGTCAAAGTTATACGGTTGTTAGTGATTACAGTCTTACCAGAAGAAGTGAGCAAAGAGGGTTATAGAATCTGTCTGAAGGGCAGAACTGAACATAACAGTGTTAGTGAAACACCACCTGAGAGTGTGCTCAATAGGGAACTCATTTAGGTGATTTTAAGTTGATTAACTTCCTACAAAGTGACGATGAAGTCAATCAGGGCCGTGGAGGCCAACCATAGTTCCGAAAGGCAAGTGTAGCCAGTAAGTTAAGACTACTCAGTCCGAGAGAAGGACATTTCAAAATGGTCAGTGGGACCAGTGACGGGGAAATGATTCGTGAAGTTTTCCTTATGTGAAGGAAGTAGAACTACAAGTATTGAAGGTGTCCACAATTGAGAAGTGAGACCAAAAAGATTAGAGATGATAAATCGTGCCAGTTAGGCATAACATTTGGAGGAGTGAGACTTCCAGCGAAGGAATTTGGGGTCAAGAGAATTAGGCCCAGGAAACTTATAACCCGAGAGTTATGGGTTCAGGCTGGACCAGTAGAGTCCTCGTTAATAGTACAAACAGTATGTCAGGGTCTACGGTACCCGGGATGTAAACGGGAGTTTAATAAAGCTATAATTGAGGCCTGGAGAGTTTGGGCCAACGTTTCAATAATGGGCGCGAAATCCACATGATGGAATAAATTGTCCATGATGAGAGAGGACAACTATATGATGAAATCCTAGGATGTATGACGATTACAGATGTTCATGGGTCGTGATGGCAGCCACGTGCTGAGACCCTGTGATTTGGTGAGACTGGCGAGGTTTTTCTTCTTCCTTGTGAGTAAAGGATAGATTCTAATGACATGGGTGTGCACAAATTTTATGTAGATTGGAAACCCTAAACTTCGTGCGCGGGTCGAGTTTAGTGGGAACGTTAGTTTTAACAGTCTTGTTACAAACGTATTTCTCGTTGTTAGCAGGGCATTTTGATGATTGCTCGTGAGTGAACCAGGTGGGCCCTAAGAATATGTTTTGTTGTTATAATTTACTACTGCATTGAGTCAGCTTTAGTAGAATTTATTATGGTAATGTGTAGTGATTAATTACTGTATGGTTAAACGATAGTAAAAATGTAGTGATATGACTGTCGTGCCGGATACTTCGGGAGGAGTGATCGTAGTTTTGCGCGGCGCCACCTGAAATAGGGTTGGACCCAGATATGAGTATTTATGAAACTTTCATGGTATTATAGACCTCAGCAAGTATAGTGTCTAATTATATGTGATTCCTGAGCATAGGAATTTATTGTCTGTTAAGACTTAGAATACATTGTGTTCTTATCGAGCGGCAAAATATAGCTCGTTATATATTTATAGCGCCAAGTACTTGGGTTAGTAAGAGCGCCATGATTCATGTTACATTATTAGGGACGTGAGAGTGGACGAGTAAACTTTTATGTCACAATACGTAGATTTTGGGAAAGTACATAGTTTGTATTGAAGGCCTTACGGACCTCGGCAACCGGCTAGGTTAGATAGTAGTGTATGGGGGGGGTTCCTTGTTTGGATTTTTCTTTGTTAGACATCCCACGCATGAAACTAGCGAATGTCGGGAGTTGGAGAGAAGTTTGGTCGATATTACATAAGTTTTATATGTGGATTATTATACCTATAAAGGAATATAATTGAGATTTGATAATTCTTTTATGACTTAAGGCCAATAGAGTCGCCTAGTCTCAGTATCATTCTGAATAGAGCAAAGATATCATTGAAGGATTGATTAAGTTTTGACTAGTGGGGTGGTTGAGTGTACCCCTACCACATCAGCATACCGAGTGTGCAAGTATTAAGGTAAGAAAATTTTATGTCATTTGTATAATGGTGTGCGAGGCATGGGGTGTATGGGTCCCCTGGGTGATTGAATCAAACGGTGGATTATGATTATCTTGTGAATTTGATAACATGCAGTCGAGTAAGCCGAAGATTACTCCGTAAGATTTGTTAGAGACTTACGTTTCAAAATAAACTGAGATTTTTGAGCGGGAAAAGAGACTTGTGTCACACGATACGACAAAGTCACACGTATCACGATTAGAAGTACATTCAAGAGAGTATAAAATGTATCAGGATTCAAATAACAGTGGTAATGGGTTTAATGTAGAGTAATTTTCAAAGTTAGTCTTGCAGTGGGTCAGCTAACTATTAGAAAAAAAAGGGGGCGGACAATTCGAAACCAGTACGGGCTCCTTCCACTAGAGAATGGAAGAGTATCCCCAAGGATCTTCTCATGTAGCTGAGATAGTAAGATTATAGGTACTAAAATGCGATTGAGTAGGGCCTAATACCCACAGAGGGATGGGCAGGACAAGCGGTCTAATCGGATGCGGGAGAGAAAAATTTATGTGGACCCTGAGATATTAGGGGAAGACGGGAGCAGTACATTCCATTAGTGGAGTTTGTGTCCAAATAACTCCTATAAGTTCACGTTCGGGCAGAGTGCCAATAGAAGTATGGCATAGTAAACTTTGTTATTGTCCTACTTGAGAGTTAAAGGTGGGGGACCAGTTATGATTACAAACATCGGAGAAGAATCGATATTATCTTATATATTGTGTGTGAAATATATATGGCACAGCGAATTTACTTATATGCACGACACGAGAAAGAGTCGTATGTATATGAAAAGAGGATAAATCTACTAAGGTGCAAATAGTAGAAGACTAGATAGTAAATATCTAAAATATAGTAAGTAGTGAAACTTAAACGGTAAGGCTAAGGGAGGAGCCTACATAACAGGGTAACTTGGAGTTTAAAGCAAACACATGTGAAATGTTCATTATTAAGGGTATTCGATAGCGTACTATATGGGTGGTACGGAGTAGCTTACTTGTGAATGTCGGGATGTGATACGCAATATTTTTACAGCGTTGTCTGTACCTGGTATACTTTTTTCGAATTTCGGGACGAAATTTCGTTGTAAGAGGGGAAATATGTCACACCCCGTATTTTTGGCGATTTAAATAATTATGTGATTAATTATTATTATGGGAATAAGTATGCGATTATTATTGTTATTGGATTAACTAAATTAAAATGTGAGAAATTAATTTGTTATTAATCCGGATTAAAATAATTATTAACTAGCGTGCCAAGGGTTAACACTTATTGTTGAGAATTATTGAATATTACTGTGTGATATGTAATATGGAATTATAATATTTGATAAATTGTCAGAAGTGAAAAATACACAGTTTGGTAATTTAAGTCTGACATGCGTGTGAGTCGTGTCGGGACTAATTGAATAGAATAAAAACAGAATTTATTTTTATTAACTCGTATGGTCATTTCGAGTGCTCCGTTGAGTCAAAATAGTATACCCGGGTATTTAGTTTGGGTCCCGGATCAATTTTAGGCCTAACCGGCGTCCCGAGACGACATTATGGTAAATTGTATTTTTGAGTTTAATTAATGGACGAAAATTGGGAGTTATTTGATCAACCAAGAAAAGTCTTTTAGGGTTGGGAGACACGGGAAGGAAAGAACAGCCATAGAAAGTGTGGGGGAGAACCAAAACCCAAGAAGGAAGGCCAAATCATCCTCACCTTGCATAACCGTGACCACCAACGCGTAGATCGAGAAGAGAGGAACACGTATATACCAACATCACCAACGGATCAGACCGTCATACTCGAGGCAAGTGTTTGTTACTTGCTTTCTTTAGCAATAATCATACTCATGTTAGTGTAGGCGAATTCAATCCTTGATTTACATGTTAATTGGGTGAAAATTGGAGGTTAAATGATGATTAGAGGTTGGAGTAATTAGTTGTTAATATTTTGTCATGAATGTAGAGGATGAACTACGAAATTGAATTATATATTGATGAACGAATCTGGGTTGATTAGGCTATTTAATTAAAAATTTGAAAACTAGGGTTCATGTGAATTAATTTGGGGATTTTATATAATTATGATGATTTATGACGAATTAATGATCCTATGAGGTTAGGAATGATTTATAACCTGTTAGGGTTGATGGGTATTGATGATGAGGCATTGGGTGTTGAATCTTAGAGGTTTATAGGTTCATAAATGGTGGAAAAATGCAGAATTATGGGAAAGAAGATGAACAGTGACATCTCGCGCGATCTCGCGCGAAGTCGTTCGAGCGAGATGGCATCTCGCGCGAAGTCGCTCGAACGACACGTGGAAGTCGTTCAAATGATAACCCTTCTGGTTCAAGCGACAGAGGGAATTTTAGGGGATTTTCTCAAAGTCCAGTTTTGAGTTGCCGGTTTATTGTAGTGAGAGAAATTGCCAAATCGTAAATTCAAATAGGACAGAATTTCGAGAAAAGTATGGGAGAATTAATACTTTAATTATTTCGATATAGAGAGAATGTACCTTGGAGATTACGAGAGAGATAGTAATCTAAATATTTATACTATACGTAGTGATGAGGTTAAAATACGTATGAGGAGTATGTATGTAGGTTAGAGAAATACCTATAAGTTATAATAGGATGTGTGTATGCCTATTATGTGATATTATTGTTAAGAGCACTAATGAGTGATAACCCGGGGGTGCAAGAACCTTATAATTAAGCGCACTAATGAGTGATAACTCGGGGGTGCAAAAACTCTATTGTTAAGTGTATTAATGGGTGATAACCCGGGGGTGCTGGATTATTATTGGTAGGCGCATTAATGGGTGCTAACCCGGGGATGCAAGATTCTATTGTTAGGCGCACTAATGGGTGATAACCCGGGGGTGCTGAATTGTTAATGATAAGTGCATTAATGGGTGCTAACCTGGGGATGCAGGATGTTCTGGATAGGTGCACTAATGGGTCTTAGCCCGAGGGTGCAAGATTAGTATATGTATATATGTATAGGGATGATGTGACTATATATATATATGAACTTGTGAATATTGCTACTGTGTGAAATTAGTAGATTTGGTAATAATAATAACCATTACATTGCACCAAGTGGTCTTAACCTCAGGGTGCAGGATTAGTGTATATATATAGGGATGATGAGACTATATATATGTATGAGTGCACTTGGGTAACTTTCTACTTTGTGAAACTAGTAGATAAAATGGAAATGAGAAATAAAATGATCTTAGTGAATAAAAGATTAACCATTCAAAGGGTGAATAATGAAACTTAGTATGTGAGATAATCTATCTGATTAGCGTATTGTATGGGCGATACGGGAATACTACCAGTGAGCTTAGTTAGTATTAGTATGGTTTCTGACTAGTTAGACTGGGAAGTATAACTAGGGGAGATTAGTGTACGTTAGGCATGCACAATAGATGAGAGGTGAGAAACTCATGTGAGAGTTCGATAACTAACATGCGTATAAGACTTATTTTAAGAACCAGTTTTAAATACTTGCTAAATCATTTTTACACATCGGGCTCTGACCCGTTTCTTGTATCTCTTCTCTCTTTTGCTATATATATGTATTATATCAGGAGCTCAGCCACAGGGACACCGGATTTAGAGATTTGGATTGCTTGACATGCTGCAGATGTTGTGAAAGCTGTAGGTCCTTACAGTAGACGCATCTATCCTTTCCATTCAGTTTTATCTAGACTTCTTATTTAGGGCATATGTCGCCCACTTCTAGTTCTTCATCAGAGATATTGTATTCAGTTTATTTTATGGTTTGGAGTTTTGAACTGGGAGGTTTTACCCAATCTTATTTATTTCAGTAGTTGATTCATGTTCAACATTTATTATGCTCCTATGTGTGGTGAATGGTTTATATTTTAAGATGGAAATAAATGGATTTACTTGGTTTTACTAAATGGGAAATGTATTGACACCTAGCTTAATTTTATATTAGGTGATTAATATGTTAAAAAGTTTTTCGACAGTGATGCTAAATGAACCAACTGAATATCCTGTTTTGAATTGGTAGAGGACTGATCACCATATATTTAATTGGGCGGGGTGTCTCACTAATGGATTTATTTATTCAGTGGGAATTTAAGTTAAGTGGGTTTGCCTAATTATTTTCTCCTTGCCAGTTCATTTTTTGTTGTTAATGAATAGATTGTGTGTATATGGTTATAAATGCCAATTATCTTTGTGAGAGTCCCTGACTTTTCCCCTCGCTCAGTTGACGATGCACGGTCACTGCTTCAGGGTGGCTCTCTTTTGAGGAAGATGTGTGGGAATGATGGAAATGGACTCACTAATCTATTTTACTCAAAACAAAAAAAAAAGAAACGGAAAGGCCTTCGTGGAGACCTAAAGATGGAAAATGATCTGTGTGTTAATCAGAAAGTTGAAGGTCCAGGGACTGGATTTCATATTGGGAAGTGTTAGGCATCCGCTCCACCCTTCCGGTCTCAATTGTAGATATAAAATTTATTTTAACATGTTATGGTGTAAAAAAATTAATATAAGCTATATGTCGAAGTACATCTCAACCAGGTGTCGAAGTATATCTCAACCGGTGTCGAAGTATATGTCGAAGTATTTTAACACGTGATAGTGGTATATCTCAACCGGGTGTCGAAGTATGAGTTATATGAGGTCGAGATAGGAAATTATTTTAGAGTGACTCAGATGATTATTTCGAGGTCACAGTTGATTCCGTAAGTAGTCGGAATAGTGTACTCGGGGGTAGTATTTGGGTTCTGGGGCCTTTTAGTAATAATCGAGCTTATATGGGCGTGTTCGGGTCATTTAGGCTTGGCCCATTAGCCTAATTTCGGGAATTCGGATTATAAACCTAAGGCTAACTAGTTGGGGCAACATCAAAACACTTTCAAACCCTATGAAATCAAAAGAGGAGAGAGGGGAGTCCATTAGAGAATGAGAGGTTTCTTGGAAGTTCCAACACCTTTCTTGCATTATCTTTACCACCGGAGTGCAATCAGGAGGAAAAGAAGGCATCTCCATCACGCACAACACGAAATCAGACCTACAATTGATAAGGCAAGTGTTTATCTTGCATGTTTTTAATGAGTTATAATACCCATGTGTAGTAGGGTTTTCAATTTGATGATAATTGATGATGTTCTTGCGATTAAATTAATAGAACTCGTGATTTGGGATATGATTGCATGTAGAATGAATCCACGTATGTTGGTAGTACAAAATTAGAACATTTATGATGATAAATATAATAGAAATATGGAAATATGACTGATTAAGCATGAAGAACACATCAAATAGGGTTTTAGGTAGAAATCTGGGTTTTAATCCACTTTAAAGTAGGATTTGTATGGATTTAATGTGTTAGTTATGTTAAAAATTACCTATATACTCTTAATTGATGTTGGGATAAATCATGTTGGAGTTTGAGTATGTTGCATGAAGAGTTGTGGGTTATAAATGGTGAAAAAAACGTAATAGCGTACTGAAGGAAACGATTTGTAACATTTAAAATTGATTCGGCTCCAAGAGCGAATCGATTCAGTTGGCGTATTGATTCGGCCTCTTCACCAAATCGATTCAGTTACCCAGAATTGCCCAGTTTCTTTTGTTTATGACTCGAATTTGTGAATAACTAATCGAGAGATTTTTTTGTTATTTTTAAACTATAGTGATGGACATAGTGAATTTCAGTAGGCTTGGGATATAGCTTAGGCTTAGCCAAAATGAGAGAATTAAGGCTAGAACCTATCGAGCATAATATGAAAATTAATAAATTCTCGAGAATTAGAACGGGTCATGAAAAGTATGAGTGAACCTAAGATCAGACCAGTATTAAAGGGATGTTATAGCTACTGATATTAATTAAGGGGTAAATAGGACCCTTTGGGTAGCGATTGATATTCGGGAATGTATTAAACGAGGTTATACATACGGCTTGATATGATGAGTCGTGTGCATACCTACTGAATAATATGTATATATAGGTAGTGTGAATATTATGTGTGCGAACATACCTACGCTGCCTGCTATCACGGGAGGTTCCACGCAGAGGGTGATCCCACCTTGATGATTCCAGTGAGGTCTGAAAGTGTTCCCTAGGACATGAAACCTAGGGTGGCTTACTATGTGTAGTGTATTAGTGGGACCGACGTATTATTTGGGTATGTTAGGTATGTGCATATCCCAAGAGCTTAGAACCATATTCGCCTCCATTGTGTGTTGATTGATTTTGGGTTCGAGGAGACATTCTGAACTAATAGTCCTTGATTTGGTACGAGATTTACATGGACTTGATAGCAGAGTATGCCAACATCACAAGAGGCCATTCGTGGGATGCTATAGTTGTATATATTAGATATATGCCAAAAATATGCAAGCGTGATTTATCTACTTACGTATGATAGTAGAACTAATAAATTGTGTATATCTAAAAGTAATTTAAGTACATAGACTTAAATAATTGACTCAATAATAATACGTGGGTAATATTAATTATGATGGCATGTCGTATGTGCAATACGAGTGAGCTAAACCTTTTGTGGATAGTTAGATACGTTATCTAGCTGGGCTAGGTAGCATAGCTAGGTAGGAGACGTTAAGTGTGCACATTAGTTGAGAGGTGATGAACTCAAGGGAGTGTACATTGAACTAACATGTGTATCTAATAACTGATTTAAACTGTGATTTAGATACTTGCAAAAATATTTTCAAACGATTTTATTGGGCTCTGAACCGTATGAAATCCTTTTCCAAAACCTTTTAGGTGTCCAGCTACAGGGACACCCAGCTTGAGGATTCTTTTCAGGGATGCGTAGTTACAACACTTGTGAAGGCTTGCAGGAGTTGCTTGAGATACTTCAATTTATTCATTCCTAGTTAACAGTTCTTTCAGTATTTCACTTGGGCATGTTGCTCCTTCAGACTATTCAGTAATTTAGTTTATTTATCAGACTTTGTTGAGATTCCATTTTATTTACTTCAGATTCTAGTTGGATTATTTATTTTGGGAATCGATGGTTTATTCGATCTTATTTAATTATATATCTATCGTGTGATTGTTCAGACTATTATTGTGTGGATGGTTTGATTAACTTATTTTAGTTCCGCTTGTTGTTAAATAAATAGAAGATAAAATTTAGCAACGTTTTGACATGGGTGATTGGTAATTAAAAAGTTTTTCAACAGTGATGTTAAGAATGAACCAAATGAGATTCCTATTTGTTTTAATAAAGGACTGATCACCCATGGTTCAAATAGGTGGGATGTCATAATAAATATATTGTTTAGTGCAATGTGGATGTGCGTGTAAATAATATAGCCAAGGGATATCTATATATAAGGTTGTACTTATTCACTCGGACGATGGTCCGAGTGAGCCTACGTAGTCGCACAAAGTGACTCAAAGTCCACGTAGTTCATGAATACAAAAAGAGAGATTTTATCTTTATGGAGACTCGATATGAGATATCTGTATTTTCTTTGTTATTTCAAGGTATTTAAGAGTGAAAAGGGGCCGGATATAAGGATATGAATGATTTGAGTTCATGAAAGAACCTGAACAAAGTTGATTCACCCATAAAATCACTTGATGATGAAAGAAAGAAAACCTCCAACATTAAGAACAAAATAGTAGATTAAATTTTTGGATCTAGTGATCCTTTAACCTTCATAAGAATATTTCATAGTCTTGAAGCTTTTTGCTTAATTTTGGGACATTTGATGAAAATAAAGATGAAATGGCAGAATATATACAAGATCTGACTTGAGTTTTAGAGATCGAATTTCTCTAATACGCCGACGTATTCACTATAAACGAAATAAAAGTCAACGTAGTTCGGACATGATCTTTATAGAAAAGTCTAGCCTAGAAGAGAAAAAAAATACAAAAATAGTAACTTGGGGTGGTGTTGCAGCATAACACCACCCTTTTATCTCAAGACTTCAAAATAAGCTCGAAAACCAGCGTACCTATAATGTTACATGTGATCTTTTTCGTTTTAGCAGCATTCCGACTTGGAATCAACTTTTTTGGAGTAGATTTAAGGCTACTTTAAAGATCGAGTAAATTTGAAGAAAAAGAAAATAAGAGAGAGAGAAAAATAGGTTTTTGGGTTTCTTTTGTGTTTAAATGAGGAGGAAGAAGAAGTTAGGGATTTTTTTAGAACTCTAGATCTAAGCTTGGAAGTTTTTTTTAAAAGTAAAATGGAGAGAGTTTTGGGGATTTTGGAGAATAAAAAACTTCTAGGCATAAATCTTAGCATTTAGGCGTGGAGTTAATGCTTGCTAAAATAGTAGGTGAGGGATCCTTTTTATAGACAAATTGCCTGAGGTAAATGACCGATCGATCAACTGTATTGTACACCTTAGACCGATCAGTCAAGTACGATTTTTCTTGGCCTTTTGGCTTATTCTGGGGCTAATTTGACTTACTTGGGTGACTTATTTTTGGGTTTTCTAGTGAGGCATTATGGGTTTTTCTTGAGGCTAAATCTTCATTTGGGCCTTTTGTGAGACCATGATAAGTATTGGTTATCTATGAAGAAGAATGAGGTGTCTACACTATTTGACATTGATCGTGTATGTTAGGACATATTTTACATAATCCGTTTACATTTGAGTATGTCGTATACCGCTACACTCGTTGACGAACGTTCAAGCTCATTTATGCATCAAGATGGATCCGAATATCAACATTCTTCAACAAACCAGCCTTTGCGAGATAGATTTTGGTAAGGTTATATTTAAGTTCCTCAATGGTTCATTTAAAGTGCTGGGATAATTTTTTTAAAATGTTTAAACATATGAGGAATTTTTCGCTATGTTTCCGAATGAAAACTTATATAATCGGTTGCCAGCTTTGACGGGTCTAATTATGCCTATTAGAAAGCCCGTATGAAATCTCATTTAAAAGCAATCAATGAGAGAGTTTGGCCTGTTTATGAAGAGAGTGGACTCCTCCCACTGTCACCACTAATAATGTCACCAATTTTAGAACTGTGATTGACTGGACTAAGGACGAATCTAAATGGAGCACTTTTAATTCTCGTGGGCTATGTAAAATTTCTGGATCCGTCACCCCTGACGAGTTTCGACGCATTATGACACGAACCACGTCAAAAGAAGCATGGGATGTTTTACAACTTAACCATGAAGGCACGACTGCAGTGAAATAGTCTAAATTGCAAAATTTAACTACTCAGTTTGAAACGATTACCATGCTTGAATCTGAGTGTTTTGATGAATTTTATGCAGGTTTCTCTGATATTGTCAACACTAGTTTCAATCTTAGTGAGCACATTCTCGATGCATAAGTGGTTAAAAAGATTTTGAGATCTTTGCCTAAATGTTTTATCCCGAAAGTGACTGTATTTAATTCTTTAGGAAATTTGAGCAATCTTAAGTTAGAAGAACTGGTGGGAGACCTCCATACATATGAAATTGGCATGTTTCCCAATACTGTCAAACCTAAGGATAGAGGGATAACACTTAGAGCCCAGTCTAGGAAGAGTGAGGAAGTGTCCAAGAGAGAGAAGAAAAAGAAAACGAGAGTTTGTGATTCCGAGTCTGAGGGCGAATTTGATTTTGATGATGCGGCCATGCTTGTTATAAATTTCAAAAAGTTTCTTAAATTTTCAAAAGAAAATTCTTTTAATAAAAGATTTTTTGAGAAAAATAAAAAGAAAGAAGAGACCAAATAGAGCGGTGAGAAAGAGAAAGAGAATTAGGAAGAGGAGAGAGGTTTTGAATGTGAAGGTATGGGGCATATAACATTTGAGTATCCCACTAGGCTAAAGAGAAAGGGCAAGAAGATTTCCATGCCAACCACTCTTAGCGATAGTAAGGAAGAGGTGAAGGATTTCGAGGATGAATCTTCACATGGGATGTGTTTTGCATTTTTAGCTAGTCACGTGACCACACCTAGTTTGTCCCACGACGATGAGGATACTTATGCACGTGAGACCTTCGATAATGATTTGAGTGTTTTTAGCGAGTGTGAGAGTGAGTGTGCTAGTGAGAGTGAAAGTGAGATCCAAATTGTGTTTAAAGATTTATACGTCGAGACCTTAAAGACAAAGAAGTTGAATAAGGAGTTAGGTCTTAGGATGATAGATTTGGAGATAGATAGAGATTTTGAGGGGATTTAAGGCGTCGACGAGTCAACTCGAGAAGGTGAAGGTTACTTTGAGTGAGTTGTTGATCGTCGTAGGTCGGGAAAAAAGTGAACTTGAACCCATGTGGTCCAACTAGAGAGAGATCTCGAACGAGCCCGGGAGGTAAAGGTCGTTATAAAGTATACGTCTAAGAAGGTAGGAAAGATGATCCTTGGTCCCACTTTGGGTAATGTTGAGAGATTAGGAATAGGTCATGATGGTGCGTCTACTTCCCATGTTGCACCCGAGAAGTTTCCCAAGTTTGTTACAGATCCTTATGGCTCTCAACACAACCCACCTAGGCGTCCGTTACTCGATAGGAGAGTGAGTCCTAGATGTTTTAGGAAAGCTATACCTAGGCCTGTGTATGTTTGCACACATTGCAAAAGAGAGGATACCTTAGGGAATTTTGCTTTAAGTTGGGTAGTGTCTCACATAGGTTTTTACCACGTATACCCCCCCCCCCCCCCCCAACACATGATTCTTTGAATGATTACATGAGAGAGTTTGCACATATTCGAGAGCAAATTAAGTTTTGGCCAAAACTTTACATGATTTAATGGATGTTTTTCATAGGATGTCACCACCTTTGGAAAACTCCACCGCACCTAACGGTTGAAGTTTAGACTTATTTACTAGCATATGATGGTCTTCATGATGGTATTTTATGCCTATTACTAGCATGTACCATCATTGTATTATATTTTCCATTTTGATATATTTTTTCGAAAAACCCAAAAGAATTTTGTTTTTAAATTTTTTGGAAAAATACAAAAAAAAAATCTATTTTTTAAAAAATTTGAAAAAGCCAAAAAGATTTTATTTTGATAAATTTTTTGGAAAAGACGAAAAGAGTTTTGTATTTCGTTTTACATCGTTTATGAATGGACATTTAGTATGACCAAGTCACAACATCATTCCATGTCCATGTGACTATTTGATAGTATTTTGAGATGATACATCATTTCATCCATGTACTTTATAATGTTTGGAGTAATTAAGATAAGATTTGAGATTACTTTCTACATGTTTAACTTATGATTTCCTTTAATGCACACTTGCACGGATTTGTTTGATTATTGTGCTTATCTATCACATATTGGTTGAAGCGTTTCCATCTCAATCCTATCTTTAAAACGAATCATATGCGATAAAACATGACAATGAAAAGTAGTGCATGTAAGAACCGTTGCCCATGAGGAATTTGTTTCAATATATATATGTTAAAAACGGGGAAGGGCTATGAAAGGTAATCATAATATCCTTTGCGATTAAGCCACAGTTTAAATCAGACCTAAAAAAAGTGTGGCAATGTAAAAAGTAGCCAAGGTCCAAATAGGTTGAAAAGAGCCCGAAAAAATTTAAGGCAATAAAAAGATAAATATGCCAAAAAGGGGCCATTAGAATCTATATCACCTCAAGAAAAATAAAAGATTTATTATTTATGAGGGTGTTTAGTTGGAAATAAATCAATAGGTTTGCACGTCCTCACAAAGTCTTGAAAAAATATTAAATATAGTTTTAGACGTTATTGGTGTGGAAATCATTTTAGACATTGATTTGTTGATTCGATGAAGTCGATGTCATTTGAATTCAATAATTTTTACACCTAAGGATGATTGCGAAGTTCATTCATTAGAAGTATACATATTCATCGTGCACATTTGTTATGCATGTTTGAGTTGATTTACCTATTGAATATGTTCACACCCATTCATTCTGTTTCCACGATTTGGTTATCTCAGTGTAAATTCATGGTGTGTAGTTTTTTTTGGTAAAATTTGATTTTGTTGAAAAAATTGAAAAATAAAAAATAGTTGGTGAATGCTTTCAAGTTTATCATTGGATTATCTTAGTTGATTTGCTATGCTTGTCGTGACACTCCATGCTTTTTATTTATTTATTATTTTTCTTGTCTATTTCGGACAAATAAAAAGGGGGAGAACGAATTATGATTTAATGAGGGAGTTTGAATTATGGGGGGGATTTGAGATTTGATAATTGTATTGATTTATGTTTATCTCATTTCAAACTCGATACGTCACGAAGGTATTTATTTCTTGTCTCATGTGTGTAGGTACAAAATTTGAGGATCACTATTTTGCACACCCTGATGATGATAAAGAAACATTGGAGATTTGAAGATGTCAAAGTTGAAGATTTTTTAAAGACTTGCATATTTAATACCTTTTCAGTTTTGGGTTCATGGGAGGGTATTAGATTTGTATAGGACATTTATTTTGATAATTCATATATTTTTAGTTTGTACCGGTATAAACATATGGGGAGATTTATAAGGACATATTTTACATAGTATGTTTTCATTTGAGTATGTCGTATACCGCTACAATCGCCGAAGAACGTTCAAGCTCATTTGTGCATCAAGACAGATCCGAATATCAACATTCTTTAACAAACAAGCCTCTGCGAGATAGATTTTGGTAAGGTTGTGTTTAAGTCCCTTAATGGTTCATTTAAATTATTAGGATAATTTTTCTAAAATGTTTTTAAACATCTGAGACGTCATTTTTTCGTCAAAATAATTTTTCTAAGTCCTGAGGCGGAGTTTTAATAAAAAATAATTTGTCGCTGATGTCGTTCAAACGACATGTCAATATCGTTCAAACGACAGGAGCAAGTCGTTCAAACGACTGCTTCACACGACATTGAATCTCTCGTGAAGGGTCACTTGAAGCTCGCTTGATCAGTTTCATCTAACGACATGCTACTATTTTAATTTTTTAACCTCGTTAGATGGTCGCGCGATCCCTGGATCAAACGACATTTGATGTCATTCAAGCGACCTCCTATTGTAATTCGAACGAAGCAGCAAACTCAATTTTTTTTATAAATACATGTTAAATGAGTCCATTTTGCTTTAGAAGACTTGAGTGTTTCAATCTACGAAAACTGCAAACTGCAGAATTTTTATATTCTCATTAAATATTTTTTAACTTTGTTTTTCAATTCACAAATCATCACTATAGCTTTAGTGAATTGTTTTAGAACCCAAGATATAACTTTGGCGAAGTTTCTCTTGTAGAGACGGAATTTCTACGGCTGACTTGATAGCTCTTGAGGGAGGTGCTGACTGACGACGACTACGGTCACTTGGGAGTGCTTAAGGGTGTTCCTTGCTGAAGATAGAGCTGCGATTCTTGTGGGTTCGTTTGCTGCGGTCAATCCATTTCTGATTCCAGGTTGCGAGCTATGTGACTGTTCTGCGGAATATTCATTGCAGATTTCTGTAAGTGCTGTTACATTTATTGAAATAAAGGTTTTGCCCATGGGGGGGATTTTTTCTTGAAATTTGTGTATCAACAATTTATGTTTTTATTTGTGATGGCATGATTTGTACACCTAGATGCATGTGTTAGGTAGGTTTTAATTAATTTGGATAAAAAATTGATATCTAGTTAAATAAGTTTAAAATCGGAAATTTGCGAATCCATTAACAATCGATATCACACAGCATTCTCAAATTGGTATTAGAGCTTTTTAAGCGATTTTACCTTCTCAATATGCTTTTTGAGAAATTGATAATTTGTGTTTGAATGGGTTGTTGTGTTTTGTAGGCTTTTAACAATACTATTCTCTTGTTTATATTCGTGGTTTGTCCTTACAGTTTTTGGGGGATAAGGTCGGTTCTCACCATTGAGCGGTATACTAGTTTTATTTAACTAGTTAGTCCACACATTCTTTGCACGTGCGACTTTAATGTATGAAAATTTAGAGGCTTATTTCGAGTTGAGAGATAAGAATCGTGTTATAATTAGGTGTAAGGATTGGAAAATGAAATATATTCAATAAGAAATTAAAAAAATGTATAGTTGATGGTTGTAAACCAAGAATAAAACAAAAAAATTAATCATAGTTATGAATGTGCAGTAAACAATACAATGAAAATGATAAGAAGCAGAGTAAGGCTTGTAATAATTGAATCCAAAGAAATAATTGAGGGTGTAGCTAAATAATTCATTATGCGTATAAAAATAGTATATTGATATTTAAGAAGAAAAGAAAATATGGACGATATAGAATATTTTCATTATTTTATCCCTGTATTCAAGAGTCATTCTAAATATGTATTTAACATCATTGATTTATTATTTTGTTAACAATATATAAACATACGAAACATTATATACCTCAATATGTGAAGCCTAATACATTCTTCTTATTTTGCTTAAAATATTTTTTATGACAATGAAAGAGAAATATGAATTATGGAGCGGGAAACAAATCAAGAAGACACTTCAGAGGTGAAATCGTGACACGTCTTGCCTTTATAATAACTAAATAAAAATAAATATGTTTAAGAAATAGAAGATGAGTGATATAGAATTTGATGAATTTATTCCCAAAATATTTAGATGAACCTCCCATATATATATATATACACACAATCACATATGTATAATTTCATCACTTCAACAAAAAGGAGATCTCACTCCACTAATTGAACCATAAAAAAATAAGAGCTATTTCATATTAACACATTCCCCCCTAAACACTCCACTTTAGGGGTTGCTTGATACAAAAGTGAGCAAATGGCTTGAGTGACACATTTTTTCATGGAAAATCCTATCATTTTAAAGGTGGGTCTGTTTGATAGCATTAATTTTTCAGGTGGAAAATTCTATTTTTTGATAAAAAAAAAATCTAGGGATTAGGATAAGAGAGGAAAAAGTGTTTAAAAGTGTTTTATATGGTGAGAGACATAATAAAAGGGCATGATATTATAAAAATATAGAATACAAAATATGATATAAAGAATAATATGATATTAAAAAAAATCAAATGTTAGAAAAATTGTATATAAAAAAATATGACAAAAAAGAAAATCTAATATAAAAAGCAGATATAAAAAAAATCTAATGTAAAAAAACAATATCTAATATAAAAAATAGATATAAAAAACTCTAATATAAAACAAATTTGATATAAAGAAGAATATGATATTTAAAATTTGACGTAAAAAATCGGATATAAAAAATCAAATGTGCAAAAAAATCTTATATAAAAATAATGATATAATAAAAAATTGGGAACGGATAGTAGTTCTCCTCTAGTTGCTTTGTTATGTCGAGTGAATTGGTTTGGAAATTAAATAATTAAGAAAAGCTATCAATTTCGAACAGGCAATGAAGAGCAATGGTCATCAGAATCATATTGTAACAAAAAAACAACTTGAATCCTTTGATAGAATGAACAATAAAGGAAAAAATTATTTCGATATACCCAAGGAAATTTTTTTCACAAAAAGTGAAAAAAGCATGGCAAATGACATGTAGGATGGCAAAAAAATTCAATGCATATATTAGCTACCAAACACACATAAAAGTGGGGGCAAACACCTCATTTTTCACATGTAATATCCTGTATTTTTATGGCTTTTAAATTTAGGAATTTATTAAATTTAATTGAGATATATTAATTTAATATTAATTCGAAAATATTTTAAATATTTACTAGCGTGACGAGAGTTAGTAATTATTGGAAATTTGTTAAATATTACTAGACGAGTAAAGTAATATATAAGATTGATTTTTTTAAATTGCCACGAGTGAATAAAATGGCAATTATGGAACTGTACGTCAGGACGCGCCTGTGTCGTGTCAGGATTAAATTATTATTATTAAAAGTGAATAAATTTTAAGTCGACCGTATGGTCATTTTGAGTGCGCCAATGTGTTCGGAAGGATCGATATAGTCAAAATAATGTACCCGTGGGGTTTAGTTTGGGTCTAGGGACGTTTTTAAGCCTAATTGGCATCCCGGGAGGGCATTATAGACATTTTGTATTTTTAGGAAATTAAATCCATGAATTTTCTAAGGATATATCAGCCTTTAGGAGTTGCCTTCTAGGGTTAACAAACACAAAATCAAAGAACGGCCATTAGAGAAGAAGTTGGAGAGCTTTCCAAGCAACTCAAGGTCAAAGACTCACCCGTTCGCACCACCACCAAAACGCAGATCGCCTGACAAGGAACGCAATCATACCTCTTTCGTCCATAAATCAGAAACTCAAATTCCAGGCAAGTATTTATCTTTCTTTATTTTAGTTAATGTTTCAATCATGTTAGTCTAGGATTGTTTAGAACGTGCTTCGTGGAAGAAATTAATATTTTTGAGACTTAAAATCATATGTTGTAGAGGAAGTAGATATATTCTGGACATCTAAATCACATGTAGAGGATAAGCCACGAATTTGTATGGATTTAGAAGCAAGTAATCTAGAAAATTATTGGAAGAACGAAAATTAAAGGAAAAATTAGGGTTCTTGAAGTTTATGTCAATTTTACTCCATTAAATCGTTATACTTGATGAAATCGGACATATTTTAAGTAGAAAATCATGTAGTTAGGTATATAGTACTTGTAGTAATGTTGTTGGGAGTTGGGGGATCGTTAATGGAGATTTGGTTGAGGTTAGAGAGGTAAACCCGTAACTGGACAATAGCAGGTTTCGTCATAACTGCTTGATCGATCGATAAAGAATATCGATCGATCGACCCCCTTTCCTCGATCGATCGATACCTCCTGGAAAACTGTGTATTTTTCTTTTGTTTGTTTAATCGGGTTAAAATGCGTAGGAACCCTTGAGTACTATTGTCAGAACATAATGGGATATAGAGAAGACTAGTAGGGTCTAGGTAGACCCCGTTGAGTGAAATTTAATGTAGGATGAAATTATGGGTTAACGAGGAGTTATTCATATGTATAAGAAATTATGCGTGCGTTTAATAAAAGATCGAGACCGTACGAGAGTTAGACCAGAAGGTAAGTGAGAGTATGCCTACTGAAATTATACATAGGAAGGTAGAATACTTCGAGAGATGAGAAGTAAGTACGAATTAAATTATATATGAGAATAAAAGTGACAAAACCGCTATGCGAGATAATCGAGTAAGATGTGCTAAAAACGAATAATTATAATTATGGGTCGTGGGCACACTTAATTTAGAAATGTGAATATTTGTATTTATATATATATATATGATTATGTGATTGTGTATATATATTATATATATGTGTAAAAATCATACCCGAGCTACTTGCTATCACAGAGATTTCCGTACCGGGACAGTTTTATCTCGATTGGACCTTTTATGGGAGATATTGACTCGTACTCTATAAGATAGTATCCTCGATACAGGCTATCTGAGAATGATAGTCAGATGTTCTAAGAGACGTGAGGGTATGTGCTGACCTCTTAGGACCTGGAACTATGCTTCGCCTCCATTTGTATGTGTTTTGTGTTAATACAGTTCGAGAGTGATTTCGAACTAGTATTTCCCTTAGTTTGAGTGATACGGGGACTTGATAGCAGAGTATGCCAGCACCATAGATTTTATGTGGGGTGCCGTTAGTATATATATTATATGTGTGACTGATATATATACGTATATCGATACGGGAACTTTCTACTGTGCGTATAAGTAAATAAGTAATGAGTAAATGCTTCAACTTTATTATAAGTGTTCGAGAACTTTATAACGGTAATGATTTGTTCTAAATAACGTAAGAAATCTTGAAGAGAATGATTTCTTAAAGTAAATATCATAACCTTGTTTTTCACGTGATAAAACCTTATGGAGAATAAGTTAGAGAAACTTAGGAGATTTATTAGTACGGTAGGCGTGCACACTATATGAGAGGTGAGAATTCTCAAGAGAGCGTCGTATACTAACATGGTTGTTGCATTAGCCGGTAAGCATTTTAAATACTTGCTAAACTATTTTTAAAACTGTTTTACACTCGGGCTTTGACCCGTTTCCTGTCTTTTTCTCTCTCTTATATATATATACATATGTATTACAGGTGTCCAGCCACATGGGCGTCATGTATAGGTTCTTTGGATTGGATGCGTTGCAGCTGATGTGGGAGTTGCAGGGCGTTGCTTTAGACGACCTCTTCATTGATTCTATTCTTGTTTTAGTTCTGCTTAGTTAGAGCATGTGTCGCTCGTTTCCTATTCATTTTGGATTTGTCAGATATTTACGTTTGTTTATATTTTCAGTATTCAATATTCCTTGGGAGTTAACTTTTGTTAGGATGATTTCATGTATGGTTATTTGACTTGGTTTGGTTAATCTAGATGGATTAATTATTTTGTGTTGATTGCTATCCGTAGCACTTATGTGATTCTTAAATTGTTAATTATTAAAAAGGTTTTCATATCTAGATTTAAATAAAATGGAAATAAGGTTTTAAATCGTTTTGACACTTAGGTTAATTATTTAGGGTGTTTAAATTGGAAATTTATTTTGCGACAGTAATGCTATGAATGAACCAACCGTTCACCTTGATTTTTAATTTGATAAATGACTGATCACCCGATATTTAATTAGGCGGGGTGTCACACCACCTTTTTACCAATTTGCCATGGCAAATAGTGCTTATCAAACGGACCCTTAATGTTTTTCCTACGCTTATCTCGTCGCCAAAGAAGGAAATAACTCTAACTACAAAATTATTTAATTCAAAGCTAGCCATATATTTTAATACAAATATAAGAGCCAATAAATTTACATTATGGAAAAGTAAAAATTTAAAAAATTATTTGAACGAGGGAAAACACAATATATTTACACGACAAAAAAGTCGAACTAAAAATTGAAAAATTCAAAACTACCAACTATCAGTCCGAAACCGCATGTAATAAGAAGAGTGTATAACATAGCTCAGATAATATATTCTAATGTATATAAACTTAAGAGTTCCTATAGCATGAAGTTGAAGTATTATTATGGGTTGATCTTCGTGATCGAAAATCAAAGGTTAAAATGTGTGTATGGATATATAGAGAAGGTACATTTGTAATTAATTTCCCTCTTAGGAGTATAATTTTCAAATGTGAACAATATATTTAAGCCACATTTTAAGTTAGTATGTGTATATATATATATATATATATATATATATACACACACACACACAATACTGCTCCTGTGCATATCGGTCCGCATTGTGGATCAGGCATGTGTCACCTGACGGTTAACTTAGAAATTATAAGCTCTCACTCTTTTTTCTGGGCTCACCGCTAAGTGACACATGTTTGATTCGTACTCTTAAAATACGGACTGACATGTACGAGAACAATACTATATATAGAGATAGATAGATAGATAGATAGAGAGAGAGAGAGAGAGAGAGAGAGAGTTCCCAACACATCTCACTTAATATACTATAATACTATCAATTTTTAAAATACTAAAAAATTTTAATTTTTGAATCAATCATTTATAAAAAAATAATCATAAAAAAATTTAAGTCGAGTAGAAAATGTGCACTTTGAATTTTTTTGACTATATTTATACAAAGTGTATTAATACGTGAGGTGGGCGACCCGGTTTGAGCCTTTAGTTGATACCAAGTTTGTGTTATGAGAAGGTGAGGTAGAGAGCACACGTGATATTTGGAAGTTGAAGAGAAATGATAATTAGATTTGAGGTCTATCCTCAAACTCTCCTCCCTCAATCCTCCCTCTCAAAGCCTAAACCCACAAAAAAGGCTGACCATAACCCCAAATCCACCAATAAACAAACCTTGAATGGCCTCAAATCTCTCCAACTTTCAAACCCCCCACCCCCCACCTCCGATCCTGGCCTCCGTTTCCGAGAAAAACTCCTCTATCTCCAAACCCTCAAAGTAAATCCCACTAAAGCCCTCCAAAAAAACCCCCATTTCCGCTCAACTCCCCTCTCCTCCCTCAAATCTGTCGAAAATTGCCTCTCCTCAATGGGTATCGAACGTTCTGCCTTTGGTCGAATTTTCGACATGCATCCCCAGCTCCTCACCTGTGATCCTTACTTAGACCTCTACCCAATTTTCGACTTTTTGTTGAATGAAGTCCATATCCCATTTTTCGATATCCGAAAATCCATTGTTAGGTGTCCCAGATTGTTAATTTGCAGTGTGGAACAACAATTGAGACCCACGTTGGGTTTCTTGCGGAAATTAGGATTTGTGGGACCCAATGGGATTACCTCGCAGACCACATTGTTGTTGGTTTCGAGTGTTGAGGGAACCCTTTTGCCCAAATTGGATTATTTGATGAGTTTGGGGTTTGAGTATGAAGAGTTGGTCAACATGGTGTTGAGGTCACCCGGGTTGTTGACTTTTAGCATAGAGAATAATTTTAAGCCTAAAGTGGAGTATTTCTTGAGGGAAATGAACGGGGATTTGGCGGAATTGAGGAGATTTCCGCAGTATTTTTCGTTTAGTTTGGAGGGTAAGATAAAGCGCAGGCATCGGCTGTTGGTTGAGCATGGATTGTCTCTTTCGTTGCCGGAAATGTTGAAGGTTAGCGATGGGGAGTTCAATGCGCGATTGATTGAGATGCGGCTGCGCTCACTTTAGATAGTTGTAGTAAGTTGCTTCTCAACCTATTGTATATTTTTACTTGATAGTGGAAGTGCAAATCTTTATGCAAGAAATTGATTGTTGCCATGCATGTGACTTGTGATAAAATGTGCAATTTTCTTGCAATATAAGATCATATTATTTGGTATTATATTGGGCTGATAACAACATTATTATATTGGGCTGGTAACAACATTGTGTAATCTTTTGATTTTGTATTGGGAATTTGGGACTTCTTATAGACAGGATAGGTGAGGTAGGAAGTGATTTCCACTTGGAAAGGTTTTGTAAGTCGAATTGCTATAAGCTTAAAGGAACTAGAATAGCCAAAACAATGTTGATTCAACACTAGAAATAGTTATTTTGGAGGGTCATAAGACATTATAAGATGAACTATAAACTTTTCTTTGAACATGGTTCAATGTTATGATATCGGTCAAGTCTTGGTATATGGTATCCGTTTTTGGGCGATACGCTATTTTATTCAGAGAGCCAATTTAAAAAAAAACGTAGAGAAGTTTAGAAAAATAAGTATAATAACAAGGATCAATTAAATAATTACAAAACCACCATTTAGTATGCATATATCTTATTGGTTTTATTAACGCGTAGTGCACTTGTCAATTGGATTTTTCCAAAAGTTTTAATCACAATCTTTGAATATTTTTAATTATTCTTTTAATAGAGAAATTGCAACTTATATGTATAATCATAAATCTAAATTAATAATATATAACATAATTACTACATATCAAGAGTTAAAACAAGGAAAATTGCATAGGCAATGAATGAGCGGATAGCCGGTGGAAGCCGATATATTTCCCTAGTTCTCCGATTCTTTTTTGTCGAGTCGCTGATATTGCAGCCAAGTCAAATAGTACTATTTTGTGAATTTCACGACTCGTGAATCAAACCCGGTTCAGTGCCTTGTGATACCTAGTCAACTATGTTAGGTTGCCTCAATTTTGGCTGATACTTTGAAGTTTGAACAATGGTTACTTATAATCTCTAGCAGGGACGGAGGGATATAGGGTCTAGTGGGGGTTGTAACCCCCCAGAGACTTTTTTTTATTTTTTATTTTTTTTATATTTACATAAAGATCTGGGTATATATTGAAAATTTAAAATTTATTGGGCTTAAATGTAATTTGCAAAACTTAGCTGAGACATAACCTAAAACCTTAACTCTCTCACTCCACCGTCTACACACAACACAACTCTTCAAGACTTCAACAAAAACAATTTGGGAGCTCCATCAACAGTCACCGTCGGTCTCCATCCCTGCCTCCACCGTCATCAACACAAGGCCTCTTGCTCCTACTGATTTTACATTTGTGAGCTGCTACCCAGCCCCCTAAAAGATGTTGAAAGAGCCTTTGGTATATTGGAACGTTTTGCGTATATGTGTACTCGAGTGGAGTTGTGGAAAAAGGATGCATTAAAAGTAATCATGAAAGCATGTATTATTATGTATAACATGATTGTTGAGGATGAACATCGAGGCAACACACGTCATAATGAATTTGCTCAAACCCGCCCCACCATAAATATTATACGTTACCCAATGAATCCTTGGTATGAGTACCAGGCAAACAAATTGGTCAGCTAGATAAGGAAAAGCACAAGGCGTTGTGTGATGATACGTAGGGCGAGGAGTGAAACGGGGGGGGGGGGGGGGGGGCTCTTTTTTTAATTGACAATAATTTTTATTTGGCGTATTGCCTTCTATTGTCATAATCTCAATTAAATGTCTTTCCCTTTCTATAAAATTTGATTAATTAATTTAATGTACTTCTGTTTAGAACTCGGATAATAAACTACTTTTGTAAAACACAAGGAAATTCATGTCATAAAAAGAACTTAATAAACATCAGGGTAAAAACTAGAGGCTTAAAATAAAAACATCAACATGACAACATAGATTACCTTGTTGGTCGTGAAGTTGTGGGTGCATCATCACGAGTTTTTTGGGGGAAATCTAATTAAGTAAATTTTTTGAACCTGGCATTGCAACTGGGGTGGGTAAGTCAATGTTACGCTGTACATGGTTCACTCTAGTACGCGATACGGTGGAGGTAGACTTTATTGTTTCACTAAACATAATTTTAGTGTTAAAAGAACGCCAACAAGAGTTCAGTAAAAGTGTATGTAGTGTATAATCTCTACATTCTACAGTATAAAGGTCGTAATCAGTGCTCAAGGCTCCCGCTTAACTGCAAGGTCTTGGAGAGGCAAAAATCGGTGGTCTTACCCCCATATATAGAGAGGCTGCTCCTATGTCTCGAACTCGAGGCCAACCGTAGCTTGAGCGAGGGCACTTGCCATCGCACCAAGGTACGACCTCTTCTACAGTATATTAATAATAAATATGAACCGTTCTTGTATTATATTAGTTGAGAAATCGTTTTTCTTCTCATTTATTTTGTTATTGGAGTCAAAAGTTCCATTATTATCAATAATAACTGAAATCATCAATGTTAAAATTGGGAACGCCATATTAAGAGATCCGGATCGTGAACCCATCATATTTCAGATCATACGATCCCGGATTGCGGTACCGGGAAGGAGGAAGAGAGAGAGAGGGGGGGGGGTAATAGTGATCCCAATAACTATGGGGCAAGTGCTCTATTCAAAAAAAAAAAAAAAGTCGCATGTTTTAGTAACGTCGAGTACTGTTGGTGCACTATTGATCGTTGCAAACCTATTCATGCATTAAGCTTTCATTTGCTGTGTTGACCATACATACAATGATTAATCATTTGCCTCATCATTTCGTCTCATCCGTTCGATTGCACTATGATTTTGAACGTTGCTATCCAATACATCTCGAATTTTGATTTCATGCAATCCAAACTCCGTAAACTTATTATGCTCCACTAAAATAGTTTAATTAATTCATCTAAAAACATTTCCATCTTAAAATATATCTTAAACATATCTATTATTTGAGAAATGCTACGTGTCCCAAAACATCCCCCAATACATCCCTTGAAATGCATTAAGTGCTTATACCTTATGTGGGACCCACCCCAATATCCAAACATCTAATGCATTTTGGGGGATGTTTTGGGTGATAAGTTTGGGGTACATATCATTTTCCATATTATTTTAGATAGATATAAAAATGACATATTTGTTTAATTAATTTAATTATATCTAAATTGTTTGACATATTATTTTATTGACCTAATTAAATTAATTTGGTCACACATAATTTATATTATATCTGGCCAAATGTTGTTACCATCAAAAGAAGGGCCATATAAAACATGACTAAAAAAAGCACATTACATTAGATTTAATTGAATAATTCTAAAATGGTTATAAGCAATTCCCCAAAATTTGTCTTGGGGCTCCCCGCTCCCCCCAACATTCATAGATTTTTTTTTATGCTCCATTTTTTGAATGCCTCGCCCAAATATATTTCCTAGCTCCGCCACCGGGGAATGGATATATTAAGAGAGAGATTTGAATGAAAGAAATAATATGTATCTAAAGGGGTAGATAACCCAACTTGTGTAGAATTCAGAGCAACTCTTGTATTAACTCGGCGAATCAACGAATCATCTTGGCATATCACCGAGATTTCAGCCATTTCGGTCAACACTCGACATCGCTTTGAGTCAATTTTATATTATTGATATGTAATAATGGGAAAGGTTTTGTTTCGTTGGGTACCGATACTTAGTAATCTCGATTGTATCTTATCGGTTTAGACCATTACTTTGAGCTATATGGTTGAGTCACATTAAGGGTGCGTTTGATTGCAAACATGGAGAATGCGTAAAAATTAATTCATTTGTACGAGAAGTTTGAAATGAGTGGAAACATATACGAGTTTTGTTCGTATTTTTTTTTTTATTTTTCATGGAAACCAATTCTTTGGTTGGTGGATACAAAATCTTTTCCACTAGAAATTGAGGTTTGAGGTGGAGCACTTGTTATGTGAATGAGTATTGTTCTTATATGAAGTATTCGCAATCAAAGTACTACAAAGGCAAAACATGAGTCAAAATAACTATTTTCCATGAATTTTTTTTCCATGTCAATCAAACAGACCCCAATTCTCATGGTAACCTTCTATATGTGAATGTTTAAAGGTTCAACTTGATAATTCTCATGACCATATATTCTATTAAAAAAAATGCCACGGTGGATTTTTTCTTAGACTTGAAGTTGAATCATTGCTCTCACATCTTGACCTTAATGCTATAACTCATGTTTAAGTTATTGTGGCATTACGTGGCATGGATAGACAGAGCATGCAAATAGGCGCCTCATTTTAATAATGAAAATGGAGAAGTCTAAACCCAATAAATGGTGCTAAATGGAGAAGCCTAAACCCAATAAATGGTGCTAAGTTAGATACTAGTTCTTTCTAATTAGAATCATACGTTAGTTATAAGATAGTCAAAGTGTTATCAAGTACTTTTATAACATGGTTCAAAACTTAGTCGCGGCCTACGACTCAGACTCTCAATTTTCAACTCGCTCGGGGTATTGTTGCGGTATTAGGCGATATGCAACATTATGTTATCTAGAGAGCCCAATTTTTTTTGAAAATAATATATAAATATAAAATAAAATAAGATTAATCAGGTGGACTAATTGGATAACTTCAAAACCATCATTTAATATGCATATCATTGTATAATTGATTATCTTAGCATGTGTCGGACTTGTGTGCTTCGATATTCCATAATAAATCAACAGTTTGTTAGCAAAATAATGTAATAATACATTAAAACTACATAAAGAAGTTGCATAGAAGTTAAATAAATTTAATTACATTGTTTGATCATTCTCAATTCCCTATACTAGTAGATTTTGAAAGTTGTGCCGGACCAAATCCTTGCCACTCCTAGTCCTATAGCACCAATCTTTTTACAAAATTAGTACCACTTTGGTAATTTTGATAAACATTATTACCGATTTATACACAATAAATACCAATTTATTGATAAATTTCTTAAAAATTAGTATCGATTTAAAAAAAAAAATTACCGATATATTAATAATGATTTTAAAAATTATTACCAATTTATTAAAGAATTAATACCGTTTAACCCCTTCGAGTTGCGAAGCCATCCACTTTTACTATTCGAGATCCAAATAATTTTGTAAAAAAAATCAGTACTATTGAAAAAAAAGGGACAATTATTAATCTTGTAACTAGTACAATTTATTTATTTTTATAAAAAGCTACAAATAATTTATTTATTTTAAAGAATTAATACCATTTTAACCCCTTCGAGTTGCGAAGCCATCCCCTTTTACTATTCGAGATCCAAATAATTTTGTAAAAAAAATCAGTACTATTGAAAAAAAAATGGACAATTATTAATCTTGTAACTAGTACAATTTATTTATTTTAAAAAAAAGCTACAAATACAATGTAAAAAATAAAAAATATCAATAATCCATTTATAAGACAGAAAAATACGTATAGAGAGAAAAGTTAACCAAAACCCTAAATCGTCTATCACCAACGAAAAAGACTAACACTTGAGCGGGCACCAGAGTTTTACTTATATATGTGGGGTTGAATGGTGTTGACGTCCAAAAATGAAGACAACAAATAATTGATAAAATAAGCAAGATAAAAATAATGATAATAGAGAATGAGGATGAGAGACAGAGAAAACCCAATGAATTTTACGTGGTTCGGTCCCTCAGGAAACCTACGTCCACGGTGTTGCTGGTTTATTATTGCACTTATTGACAAAGTTACAATTAGGGTGACTAATATGACTCGTTATTTTGAGTAGATACCAGCGAAAGTCCCCTTCTTTCGTGGATTAATGCCCTATTTATTGGTGGTTATGAACATTTATAGGAGGACAGGTGGATTGCCCTTATAAGTCAGACAGTTATATATTTATCAAAATAATAAATCAAGACGCCTTGGATCATAGGCTGACTTTATGGATAAGTGCTTGAGTGATTAATTTGCTACATATACGTTATTATATCCCCACGTGATTAATGAAAGACGTCTTATATGTAGGCCCCACAGGAGCATACGATGCATCCAACCTTGCTTAAACGAATGTGACAGCTGTCAAGCAAGTTGGCGAGTAGATAAATACTGAGACGACCTCATTTTGGAGTAGAATTGAACACATTTTTTAATTCCTTTGCCATTTGGGACTTTATTCACCCTTGAGACTTGTTTGGGTATAACAGAAAGCCCCCGAGACCTCTTGCACGAACTCTACAATTTGATGTAAGGTGAGTGGCTGAGGTGTTTCTTATTGATCGTATCAAGGCATTTGTGGTCGGCTTACTTTGCCTGTAGGGTTTTTGAAATTTTTCCAAGACGCGTGTCCAGTATCTGAAGCGTCTTCTTTATAATGATGGCGAAGGGACATGCGTACTGATGCTCTGTACCGCCGTTTCATTTCTGCAGATTTGCTGACGTTTAGTCCGTTGCGTATTTTCACCCCTTTTTCAAAAAATATAAATTCACACCACATATCTCATTTTCGTCACTTTATATTTGCACAGAGCTGAAGAGAGAGAGATATTCAAGTGTTTCTCCATGTGTCTTTGAGAGATCAGGGTCTCCCCAAAAGTATTTCTGTGGTTCCTTCTCTGTTTTTCATAGCTTACCCCGCCATTAATTCATTTTGCCAGGTACGCCTTCCTTGTTTTAGCCAGGGTTTCTTCACACTTCAATTTCTTGGCTGGTTTTTTGTTGTTATTTGGAGATTGTGACGTTAGATGACCAGTGAGTTGGTTGGCCTAGGTTCAGTAGATAGAAATGGGAGTTCTTATGAGTTTTGCCCCGCACGTCCAAAGAATTTCAACTTCATTCGCGGATTTGAGTCAGAGCGTCTTGGTATTACTGAGAGGAGGTTTTCCCGTCCTTTGCAAGTGATTAGACCAGAGGAAGAGCTTGGTTCTTGTCTGGGTTAGCTTCAATACCCCGCGGATTGATGATAAAGCCTAGGAATATGCCTTCCTTTACCCTAAAAATGCTTTTGGCGGGATTCACAGCTTCATCTGGTACTTCTCCAATTTGTCGAAGGTCTGCTCGAGGTCTTTAATGTGGTCGGCGTCCGCCTTGCTCTTAGTAAGCACGTCGTCCACGTAAACCTCCATGTTGACCTCGATTTGGTCTTCGAAAGCTTTGTTTACCAGTCGCTGGTTAGTGGCTCCTGCATTTTTTAAGACCAAATGGCATAACATTATAATAGTAAGTACCTCTGTGGGTTATAAATGACGTTTCCTCTCGGTTTGGAGGGCATTATCTTGATCTGGTTGTAACAGGAGTAGGCGTCCATGAAATTGAGGAGTTTGTGGCCTGCAGTGGCGTTGACCAGCTGGTCAATCTGCGGCAGTGGAAATAATCTTTTGAGCAAGCCTTGTTCAGGTTGGTAAAATCGACGCACATCCTCCATTTGTCGTTCTTGCGCACCATGACCACGTTAGCCAACCATTCCGGATATTTGACTTCGTTGATGAAGTTGGCTTTCTGCAGCTTGTGGACCTCTTCTTGGACGACGAGGTTCTTGTCGGCGTAAAAAACCCTCTGTTTCTGCGTGATTGGCGTGGCCCCTTCCATCACGTCCAACTCGCGGCAAATGAAGTCGGGATCTATACCGAGCATGTTCTCGTGGCTCCACGCGAATACATTCTTGCGCTGCTGCAGGAAGATTATAAGTTCTTGTTTCAAAGTCGGGTCTAAAGACGACCCGATTTGAATTGTTTGTTCTGGATGATCGGCGTCAAGTGGGACTGATTCAATCTTTTCGGCGGGAGCCCCAATGACTAGTTTTGCTTAATCTCGGGGGTCAATAGTTTCGATGTGATAGTTGGTCGTCAACTTGTTCTGTTCTTTCTAGTTGTTCTTTCTGGTCGGCTGAGATGAAATAGCACTCACGTGCCACCGTCTGATTTCCTTTGACGATTCCCGCTCCGAAGTGGATTGGGAATTTCAAGCATTGATGTATTTTTGACGGGACGGCTTCGAACTTCTTTAGGCCGATCCTTCCAAAGATCACGTTGTAGGTCGAGAGTACGTTCTTATCGAGGACGAAGAAGCATATTTTCTCCGTTCGGCTGATCGGCAAAGTGCCGACCATGACTTCCAGCTCTATCGTCCCCAGCGGGTACACCTTTTCACCTGAAAACCCAATCAGGGGCTGGTGATAAGGTGTTAGCTCTATATCGTGAAGCTTTAACTTCTTGTAATAGCTGTAGAACATTACATCTGCAGAGCTGCCGTTGTCCACTAGAATCCTAGCCACTCGACCTTCTTGGATGACCATTGTGACAACCAAAGGATCATCGTGGGGGACAACACCCCAGACAGGTCGTCTTTTGAAAAGCAGACGACTAGTTTATCTTTGTTCACCCTGCGGGGTCGTTTGTCTTAACTGGCTGTCAAGTTGACCTGCGTATGCTCGCAAGCTTGGGTCTCGTTCAGGTAGGCTTTCCGTTCTGCAGGGTCTTCTCCCCCACTAGCTCCTCCTCTCGCGATGAAATGACAATCAAAGGATATCATGCCCATATCATGCACGGGCTCTTTGGTTTTTTTAGGAGGATTTGGGTCATCATCCAAGTCGTCGTCGCTCATCGTTTTCTTGTCGGTCGTCCTCCGACAGGGTGATTCTGATCGTCTCCTGCCTTCGTTTTCTTCAGAATTTG
The DNA here is from genome assembly GCA_949130495.1 of Sambucus nigra. Lineage (NCBI taxonomy): Eukaryota > Viridiplantae > Streptophyta > Magnoliopsida > Dipsacales > Adoxaceae > Sambucus > Sambucus nigra. Next base: position 186,964,185 of record OX422215.1, on the reverse strand, counting down.
ATCGGTTGCTTCCATCCACGTACTTGTACAGCTTGCCTCTCCTGATTAAGCCCTCGATCTCATTCTTCAGATTTATACAATTGTCTGTGTTGTGATCGTAGTCCTTGAGGAATTCGCAGTACTTGCTCCTATCCTACCTGTTTGCTGGCAACTTCAATTTTTCCGGCCATCAGAGGTCTTTTGCTTTCTCGGATTTCCTCCAGGATGTGGTGGACACCAACTGTGAGAGGCGTGTATTCGTCGCACTTCCTTGGTTTATCAGCCTTTTTTTATCCTTTTTCTCTTGTTTGCCGTTCTTGCCAGTCTATGGCTTAGGACTGTCGGATTCTTTGGCCGCCATTGCCCCTTCCGCATTCATAATTTTCCCCGCTTTGGCCAGCAGTTTGGTCATAGTCTTGGGCGGCTCCTTGGCTAACGCCCAGAACAACTTTCCAGGTCGCAATCCGCTCATCAGAGCCGTTATGGCAGTTGGCTCATTGTAATCCACCACTTCCAGCTTCTCGGTGTTGAATCTGGTGATATAATCTCGGGCGCTTTCATTTGTCCTTTGCCGAACACTGAGTTGATGGGCGACTTATTTCCCTGGTTTCGCACCCAAGCAGAAATTGCTAACAAGCTAGTCGGCCAGTTGTTGATAATTTTTTATTTATCCCTTAGGCAGACTGTTCTACTAGATCTGGGCAGAGCCTGTTATGGTGCTAGAGAATGCTTGGCACCTCATTTCATTTGGGATGGAATAGATGTCCGCAGCGGCTTGGTACTGTTCAATATGCAAAATAGGATCCGTCTTCCCATCGTACTTTGGCGTGATAACCGACGACTTTAATTTCGCTGGAGTGGGATACGCCACGATTGAAGAGACAAAGGGGGATCCTTTCGTGAAATTCCTCTGTAGGGGGTTCTTTGACTTAGCCATCTCTCCTAGGTGCCCTTTTAGGCATTGGATGGAGCCTCTCCACGGCTGGTTATCACCTTGGGTGTCGCCTTCAATTGATCTTTCTGCTCGTTCTGGGCTTTTGGCCGAGCGCTCTTCCTTGGAAGTTGACTTCAGCTGATGCTCTAGCAGAGCGACGGGAGTCTCTAGTGACAAATTTGCCTGATTCATTCATTCGGGAGTAGTCGCGAAAGGCCGCTGCTTGCCAGCGGTTGCAACGTGGGCCTAGCCAATCAAATGCTGAGCCTCTGCTCAACCTTTCAAACACACCAGGGCGCTCCTCTGAATATGACTGGTCGACAAAATGGCTGGGCGACTAGATGGAGGAGGTGGCTTCGGGGCGATAGGACCGGTCTCACTGCGACCCGATCCGTCGGGAGGAGCTGGTGTTTCCATAGAATCCTAGGTACAGCTTCCTGAGATTCTCCATTGCTTGTCTGCGGTACTCTTGATTCCTCTCCTTGTGAGGCACTGGGGAAGTCATCCCTCGTCGCTCCTCGATATCTCGGGTCCAGGGGTTGCGTTATTCGGATTGGGTTGCACTGGTGTTGCTTGGAGGGTGTGTCAACTGCCTGCACTTTCTTGCATCGCTTCTTACCCTTTAGCCAGGCCTCAGTATGCTATGTAGATCGCCCGCCCCGATAGGGGTAGGCGGTGTTTGAACTTCCGCCATGCGGACCACCAACGCGTAGATCGCGAAGAGAGGAACTCTCAGGATTATCCACCATTCTAGATTGTCTCAGCTAGGTATTTGAATGAATGGATTTGGGTAGGAATCGCGATGACTTGTTACGAAATTCCCACGGACGACGCTAATTTGTTGACGTCCAAAAATGGAGACATCAAATAATTGATAAAATAAGCAAGATAGAAATAATGATAATAGAGAATGGAGAGGAGAGACAGAGAAAACACAATGAATTTTACGTGGTTCGGTCCCTCAGGGAAACCTATGTCCGCGGTGTTGCTGGTTTATTATTGCACTTATTGACAAAGTTGCAATTAGGGTGACTGGTATGACTCGTTGCTTTGAGAAGATACCCGTGGAAGTCCACTTCTTTCGTGGATTAATGCCCTATTTATAGGTGATTATGGGCATTTACAGGACGACAGGTGGATTGCCCTTATAAGTCGGGTATTTACACATGAAGATACATATTTATCAAAATAATAAATCAAGACGCCTTGGATAATGGGCTGACTTTATGGATAAGTGCGTGAGTGATTAATTTGCTACAGACACGTTATTATATCCCCACGTGATTAATGAAAGACGTCTTATATGTAGGCGTTCACAGGAGCATATGGTGCATCCAACCTTGCTTAAACAAATGTGACACCTGTCAAGCAAGTTCTGAGACGACCTCATTTTGGAGTAGAGTCGAACACATTTATTAATTCCTTTGCCATTTGGGACTTTATTCACCCTTGAGACTTATTTGGGTATAACAAATAGAAAATAACTAAAGCCCTAAATCGTCATCCATGACCTCGGGATGGTTTTTCGAGTTGACAATCAACCATGTCAAGCATCAGATTTCGTCCCATCTTGGTAGATTTTTTCGAGATCTCATTGATATCTTAGAGATTTAACAAATATAGTCGCTATCTCACCAATATCTCCCAATTTCATTTAGAACTTGATTCATGTCGCAAAATATTTTAAAAGTTTTTTTTTGACATAGCCCCAAGTTTAGAATGTCGTATTTGACATAACCCCTACTTTTGTAACAGAAGTAACATTGTTAAAAAATTGCCCCCCCCAAGAACATTGGAAGACAAATACTCCTAATTATTTGTAACGAAACACCCATCTTCTTCCTCATTCAACAAACCCTAATCTAACAATACCCCCAAACACCATCTCTCTTTGTCATCCATACCCATCTCTCTTTGTGATGCAAATGGTGTCATTGGCTTACTAAGAAATTACACCACACTATTTGTATGGATACGAGAAGGATCTAGAAAGGCTCATTACTTGCCCACTAAGGAATGCTTAGGTCACATGTGATGTTGTCATGGGGTGACATCACTAATGACATCACATGGGACTAGAACATTCCCATTACAAATTTACCTATTCTAGCCCTCATTAAACCTAATAACTACAAATAAAAATGAAAATAATAAAAGTAAAATTACGATATTAAAAATAAGAAAATGCTAAAAATGCCAAAATACAATTCACATCACTCTCCCCCACTTAAAACTAAGCTCGCCCTCGAACTTTAAAAATTCGGGGACTTGTGTACAAATTAAGTAGGCAGCCATAACAATGATTTAACAGATTCAGGCATTTTTTTTACTAGGCTGTTATCAGGACTTTCCAGTCAATGGAGCACAAATAGTGGACTACTTAAATGGGTTAAATCATTATATTGGCCCAAAAGAACAAACTCAACACTGACATCTTTTTTATTAAAACAACCATATAAACTTTGCTCCTAAACGGGGCTAACCCAAGCTTCTTCCTCTCTTCGCAGCTTAGGGTTTTGAAAGAAACCCCTCCCGAGTGGCAGCCATGGATACAAAAAACAGCCAACTTCCGTTGCTGGGAATCTCGCCTGTGGTCCAGCTCCGGTGAATTGTAGATCCAGCCCTTCGTGGCCATCAACATCCAGATCAAATGTCGCCGGGCTTGTAGGAGTACGCAGAGGGTCACCAGAGTTGAAACGGCGGCGAGGATGTCTGATTCAACCCGGTCTCTTCTCTTCTCTCCTCTCAATGGAGACTTAAGGGTTTGTTTTAGCCCCTCTTACCTATTCTCCTTTTTCGTTTCAGCCCTAGGGCCAAATAGAGGTTTCGGTGTTGTTTTTGGGGGTTGGATGGATGATTAGAGCCAGGGTTTTGAGGGGGTTGAGGTGGTGGGATTAGGGCTTTGAGTCGGTGGGATAGCAGGGGTTGGTGGGGGGTGAATGAGGTTGTTGTTGGTGTGATGGTAGCGGAAGCATATGATGGTGGTAGTTCTAGGCTGTGAATGCAGTCAAACTTTACTTTTGAGGAGGTCAATCATATCCTCCAATCGAGTGGCTGAATTGGCAAAAATGGCGGTGAAAGGGTGGCAGGGTGGTGGGTATAGGCTAAGAAGGCACTCAATCTTTCCGGTAAGGATGACAACCAGTTCCTCTATTCGAGTGTTACGACGCTCGACTTGGGTGTTCTTAGGCGCCATTGTTGCTTTGTTTGCGATCAACAACGACAACGGTTGGAGCGATCCTCGCTTTGGCAATTGATGTAAACGGTGTCAATGGCACACACAGAAATTACACTCAATGAAACAAAGAGTATTAATACTCAAAATTAACTATACTTGAATGATTTGCCCTAATGGGGTATTACACTATTTATATGGATATGAGAAGGATCTAGAAAGGCTGATTACTTGCCCACTAAGGATTGCTTAGGTCACATGTGATGTCATGGGGTGGCATCACTAATGACATCACATGGGACTTAAACATTCCCATTACAAATTATCTATTACAGTCTTCACTAAATCTAATAACTACAAATATAATAGATAATAATAAAAGGAAAATTACAATATTAAAAATAAGAAAATGCTAAAAATGCCTAAATACAATTCACATCACTTTATTTCTCTGCAAACCACCTCAAACAAGGTGACTCTTCTGTCTCAAGAACTGCCGTCTTCACTCCTTTACTTACTAACCCAAAACTTGACACTTTTGTATTACATTGGTCTCATAGGAATCAAGATTGGGGTTGTTAGAGTTGCTGCCGTTAATCCCTCGTTTTTAAAATTGATGCTGCCGGTAACGGTGGAGTCATAATGGACTTTGGGAAAAAGGAGGTGAAGGTTCCGACGGTGGTGCTGCATTTTACGAGAGCTGACGTGTCTCTCCCGACTTCTAATAATTTGATTCCAGTTGCTTCAAACATGGGGTATAAACTAGTCGATTGGAAATTTAAAAAGCTTGATGTGTTTTTAGATGAGGATGGAAACACATATCGAAGTTGTGGGAGTGAGAAATTTGGGTTGAAGTAACTTCCAATATGGTTGAAGTTTGCTAGGATTGTTTAGGTGCCAGTAGTGGCAATCACTGCGAGTTTAGCTTGTTGGAGAGATTTCGGCTTTTGTATGAGGTGTTTTGTATATATATATATATATATATATATATATATATATCGAGAGAGAGAGAGAGAGAGAGAGAGAGAGAGAGAGAGAGAGAGATGGGTATGGATGGCAGAGAGAATTGGTGTTTGTGTGTATTGTTAGATTAGGGTTTGTACTGAGGAAGAAGATGGGTGTTTGGTTACAAATATCTAGGTGTATTTTTGTCTTCTAATGTTGTTGGGGGTTATGCCTAATTACGAATTATGAATTTTTTTAACGGTGTTAGACTTCTGTTAGATAAGTAGGGTCTATGCTTAACGCATTAGTAAAGTGGGGGTTATGTCAAATATGACATTATAAATTGGGGGTCATGTAAAAAAACCCTAATTTAGATCGCGGTCGCACAAGGTATTGCATTTTGATCTCGGGGTCGCATCGCGTGTTGCACAAGCTATTCGTTCATTTCATTTTGATAACTAAAAGCTACAAAAACAATATATGTAATGCACAAAAGTTCATACAATCATCTGAGACGTAGTACCACATTCTAAATAAAGGGTCGCGTATTTGATTTTTATAACTAGAAGCTATAAAAATAATATATGTAATGCACAAAAGTTCATACAATCATCTAAAACATAATACTACATTCTAAATAAAGTACTGCATCATTTCAAATAAAATCATAGAATCATAAAGTACCACATCATTCCAAATAAAGTCAGATAATCATAAGTACCACGTCATTCCAAACAAAGTCAGAGAATCATAAAGTACTGCATCCTAAATAAAGTACTACATCATTTCAAATAAAGTCATTGAATCATAAAGTACCACATAATTCCAAACAAAGGCATAGACACCCCGAATAAATCCATACAATCATCCTAAACACATGAAATTCAAAAAAATTAAGTTCACAAGCAAATGAGAAATTGGATAAGTCCCCATTATCCAACATAATGGGAATTAGGCACAAAAATAAAAATAAGTAAATAAAATAATAAAGTTGAAGATGTACCGACCCGAATAAATTATACAAACAAAAAGGTTAAGACCTTAACCGCACAGCACATACCGATTCATGTAAAGCATCATGTAGCTAAACTACATACAAATAGAGATGCAATGGATTGTTAAAAGTAAAATTAAATATATGCAACGATTATAAGGTTCTCTTTCTCTCTCTCATGAGACACTTCAAGTTTTCTCGTTTCCTTTAAACAAGCTTATTTCGAAAGGAAGGGGGGGGGGGGGGGTAAAAATAAAAAAAGCACAAATAGTGTAAAATAACGCTAAATGGCACAAAATAACGGAGCAATGATACACACAATTTGTGACAAATGCTGTTACCTCTCCATATTGCGTTTGAGTAGCGCAAAAGGCAATATAGCGCAATTTAGAATACTGAGAAAATCCCGAATCACTACATTGGCATTTAATTTATAATGACAAATAGTTGGAAGTGCTGCGGGGCCAACCAATGTTTAAAAGGCTAGGCGAGAGGAAAAGGCCTCGAGGCTTACGCCTTAAAAGGGGTTTAGACGAGTCTTACGCCTCTGATAATAGAGTCTTACGCCTCTAAGGCGTGTGCCTCAAATTTCAATGGTCAATTTTGGCTCCAGAGGAATATAAAGAGAAAAGGCATCCCTTTATGGAGTCGACATCGCAATCTTTGGAGCATAGCGTAAGGTGCACCAAGGCACTAATGTTTCCCTGAAGTCTAGATATCTATAATAATAAGATTATTTATTGATCTAAAATTTGAAATATATAGCATAAATTACTATCATACAAGGTTGTGAAGAGGCACATAAGAAAATATATCTGATATACCATATGAAATAATATATATAATCAAACCTCAAATTTTATTTAACATTTTAATTATCAAATAATCAACAAAATCAAAGATACTAATTTATTTAAAACAAATATGCTCCAATGCGTGAAAAGAAAATCAAAATTTATCGAAGATGCAACAATGTTGTAGGTTTTTTCCCCGTTTCTTTTGGCCGAGTAGTGACTAATGAGAAAAAGTTTCGCACAATTTAGGCTTGACTTTTGTTAGTTTTGGGATGGGAAATGGTTAATTTCTCCACATTTCATTGAAAATTGCGTAATGTCAACATATTAATTGTCCATTCTTGTATTGACGACATTTTCTAGAATAAATTTAACAAGACGTGGGCGCCCCTTGAGCTTGGAGACTAGGCGCACAAGGCATGCACCTTACTGAAGGGCCTTGCTCGAGGCGAGGCGAGGCGAGGTGCCATTGTTGCGCCTTGGTGAGCCTGGAGTCTAGGCGCGCCTTTAACAACTACGCCTTAAAGTCAACATCACAACCCGTGCTGGAGTCGACATTGCAGCCGGTAGCCCTAATTGTTGAAGGGAGACATCACAGGCTTCGTAGCAAGGCATCAAAGGTTCCGATCAATTTTACAAGCATGGATTTGATTCAAGGTAGAACCTTACCACCCGACTTCCTAAAGGCATATATACATTCAACGTACTCACTACAGGCGGTTTAGTTGGGTGCCCTTTTTGAAAAGGAAAAAACGCAGAGGCTGTTTATGAGGTTAAAAAAAAATGTTTCGATGGTGATTTGTTTTGGTTGAGATGTATTGAGTTTTTATTTGGCCATGCGATGTATTCAGTGATTTTCTAAACGTAAATATATTTGCTCTAATCCTATATTTTTTAACATTCGTTATTTTGTCATAGTATATAAATTTTTTAATTTCCAAATATATGGAAGACAATCTAATTAGATCTTGAAATGCAAAGTTCAACGTAAAAGTTGTCTGGATTAAAAACTAGGATTATTTGGCCTTTGATCCCACCGATTTGTCTAGTATATTATTTGAAACACAAGGGGGTAAGTAAAATGGATATCTTTATATGACATTTAACAGTCAGAAGTCAACTTGGACGTGTTCCTTTCATTTTGGGGGCCAAGGGTGCATAAATTAAATGACTAGGTACCAAATTAGAAACTAGAAACTGAATAAATAAGTGGATGACAAAGTCTAAATGACCCTAATATTTATTATGTTGGTCTTATTTTGTAATGATATGATTGTGTTCATATATGCATCATGTGGTGCATCGACTTTGTACCATTTGTTTTGATGGTAGATATGATACACTATTTTGTGTTTTAATTACTATTTTATTATATAATTTTTAGTTTTTTTTTTAATAAACTTGAGGATTATGCCTCCGTCTTGAGGCTTACGCCTTGCCTGACTGGGACGAAATGCCTCAATCTCGTCTTACACCTTTTTTGAAACATTGGGCCAACTAATATACGTTCCTCTAAATTGCTGTGTCGTCCATTTTCCCGGTGGGAGGGACTGTGGCTCATGGATTGCCAATTACAATGCTGCTTTTGTAGCCTTCGATAAAGTGGAATGTTGGAAGCGCCTTAATGCTTGTTGCTAACGATTGGCGTGTACTAATCTTCTGGCTCATTTTATGGAAGAAAGTTGAGAATAATTAATGGTATCACTCGCTTCTTCTCTTATATAGTCCAGATAGGATGTCCTAATACTAAGAGTAATGTCTGAGGCGGCGCCTTACTTCTTCACTTCTTTAGTCCCTTCATATGGGATTTCGAAGTTAGTAAGCGTAATGTCTGAGGCTATTGTTCTTATGATACATTCTGTGTGATATAAGGAGTACCATGAACCAGTGGTTAACCTCTGCCAAAGCAAGGGTGAAACAACGCAGATAGGAACTCTTCTATACTAAACTTCTTAATTGTTCATTCTAGGGCTTTGCCATCTGTAATTTGACATTTTGTTTGCTGGTTGAAGACCCACCGTTAATTCATTGAGAGGTTTCTTTCTTAGAAGTTGTCACCAAATTACCATTGTAAAATTCTAGATTTTGATGGAAAAGATCTTAAAGGATGACTACCATAGCCCGGTGGTAAGTGGCACTAGCGTTCTCGAGGCCTAAAGACATTATAAGATAATACAAGTTACTATTTCTTGTCAGAATAAAATAGTATAACTCACTAAGCACCACTTGTAAAAAAAGAAGTTACCAAGCAACGTTCTGAAAGCTGTCTTTTTGGCATTCATTGGACTTGTCTTGATTTGGTCATACCTTCCAGTGTCAACTACTGCCCTTATTTATTGGGTTGCCCACATAAGCCCATTGGGATTTGAATATGGGCCAGTAATTTTTTTCTGCAGGCCAAAATGGGTTGGTTGTGGGTAATTATAGGTTGAATTATATGGGCACTTCCCTTTCCACAACCCTAAAGTCTCTTATTTAAACTCTCGGCTGCTCCATTCTTTCAGCCCTCATCTCTTTCCCTTTCCTTCCTCTCAAGCCCAATTGCCTCTTTCTCTCTCTTGCATGAGTTTAATAGATGGAATTATCTGTGCAAAAGTGATCACTCCAATTTCAGATCTGGATCAAATACTCCATTGTTGACCCATCTTCAGATGTCTAAATCGGGGATTTATTATATCTTATGTTAGATCCATTTGACATTTTATTATCTTCTGAATCTTTATTCTTTTGATGCTTCCCAAATCTTTAATAATATGGGTATATTATTTGTAAGAATATGGGCATACATTTCCTCAGATCTTTACTTATTACTGTTTTTCTTTTTTGTGACAATCATAGTTATTATTTTCTCTAAAAAATTATTTTTTCCTAAAGAAAGGTAAACAATCTTGGGGGCCATTTCCACGCATTTTTGTGTGTGTTTTATTACCGGGTTGGCCCGCCTTGAAACCGCTCTGCCCATAAGATGAGCCCATTTACAACCCGTCCAATTCCTGACGCATATATAGCCTGCCCACATCCACTCTAACCTACCCAAATGCCAGCTCTAATTATACCCAACATGAAATTATACATTCATGGGCTAGTGTGGTGTTTACTAGCACGTCAATGCTAGGTAAGGGGTATATTTTTCTTTAGGACTTATTTTATTGACGACTTTGTTAAGGTCTCTAAAATCAACACACAACTCTAGTTTGACCATTATTTTTCTTGATTGGCCCAATGTTTTAAAAGACACGAGGGGGTATTGAGGCAAGGCGTGCCTCAATTATTTAAAAAAAAAAGTTACTAAGAATGATATAAAAATAGCAATTAAATAAAAAACAAAATATGTATCATATCCATCATGAAAACAAATGGTGTAAATTCAATCTCACAACTCAATATAAATGATAACACCATCTTGTCGTCACAAAATAAGACATAAACCATGTCATTATCATAATACATATTTTACCATCAAGACAAAAGACATCCATAATTAAAACCATAATCCTCAAACACAAAATAGTCATCATCACCATCACCAAACAACAACAAGAACTGTGTATCTAGCAATGAATCATCAAAGCATCACTATATATTAAGTAGTGGATAATTGGTATCCAATGGCCGGGAAAATGGATAATATGCTTCATCCCCATCCCATCCCCGTCATCATCACTTAAAGGATCATCCATGGAATCGTCTGCATATCGAATCGATCTATCATCCTCCCTGTTCGAATTGAGATCCTCCCATTCCACTTCTTCATCCACCAATTGCAATCCTTTTCCTTTATCTAATAAATAGTAAGATAAAAGTATTAAAAATGACTTTTTTGATTGTTTAAAATTAGTAAAATAAATAATACAAGTAAAAATAATAATTTTGACCTTTTCTTGTAGTTTTTGAACTCTTCACCCTTCTTTTTCTTTATCGCACTTGTGTACTCGCTCCCCCCTCAGAAGTCAACTAAGATTCATCGCTTTGGCATTCATTGGTTTGCTCAGCAACCCACTCATCGTTAGAAGACACATTGTTAATGACCGGTGCATCCTCATCTTCCTTAAAAGCCTTTTTCCTCAAGTGACTATCTTTTAATTCTTTTGTTATACATGATGAAAATGAGTGAGTTGAGTTTCAATGTCGCCAAGCCGTTTCTCTTCTTCATGTATATCTATGTAATATTTTGTAAAGCAACAAAAAATTATTCATTAATTTATAACTTTATTCATAGAGCGAGAATTAATTTAAACTAATGATTACCTGATTAAATGTACTCCAGTTACGCTCACAAGCGGATGATGAATATGTTAAACTTAAAACCTTCACAACAAAACTTGTTAATTCTCAAGTATGATCTCTAAATTGAATCCACCAGTAACTTTAAGTAAACTTTGAAAAAATTAACTTAAAAAAAATTTAACTTTAATAACTTTGTCTACTTACCGGGCTTCCTTTTTTTACACGTGTTTTCGCCTGTGAGTATCGAAAATTCCATCCCTTCTTCGAATTGCATCCAACTACAAATCAACTTTTCCCCTCTTTATTGGATCGGTGAGAGTTTGCCCATGCAAATTTACAACCCCGACTTAATCTTTAAATGTGAGGAGAAATTATGTCGCCATGTGAAAATGAAGATGCAATGAAAAATCCCACTTTTCGTCAATGATACTCCACGACTCCATGTAAGCCTACTCATTATTGTCCAAAATTTTTGCTATCTCCTCCTTGGCCCTATCCATAGAACCGTGGATAAATCCCATTCCCAACATCTTTTCGGAGTCCATCTCAAAACACTAACAAGAGGCTTTGTGGTCTTAATTGCATAATCCACACTACTCCAAAAAGTATTATTTCGTAAAATGATCTTTTTTGCCTCCTTTCCTTCTGTCCCAACTACATTCTGGCCAATCTTTAGAGGTAAACATGGCCTCCAAACCCTGCCTCAACCCATACATACTTTGTAATGTCAAATAGGCCGTGGAAAATCTAGTTGCGACGAGACGAATAAGGTCCCTGCTAATGTTTTTCCTCATTAATGCCAACACCCATTCATGGTTATAAATAAAATTGCTGACCTACAATTAGGGCTGTGTTTTTTTTCTTAGAACTTCCAATTTTTCCGATTTCCGATCCGATTTTTTTCGAATTTGGAATGAAGTTTTAGTTTGCCGATTTTTCCAAAAAAAAAATCGGATCGGAAATCAGAAATGATTCTGAATTTTCGATTTTCCAATTTTTCCGATCCGATTTTTCCAAAATTGTGCCGATTCGATTTTTCCGATTTTTTAAAATTTTTTTCCGAATTATTTCTGATTTTTTCGGAATTATTTTTCGATTTCCGATTTTTTCGATTTTTTGATAGTTTCCCATATCCCACATCGGTTGGGAGAGAGGGAGAGGGCTCCAAAATGTGCTCTATAAAAGGAAAGTATCCTCTGAACTTCTACACAAATGAAAAAATGGGTCAAATCCTCATGTTTACATGTTGGGTTAAGCCTTTTTCTTTGTTTCCTTAAAATGAGAATTTCGAGTAATCGAAAATCCATAATTTATTTTTTTGAAATTCTGGATTTTAATATATTTTGTGAATTTTCGATTTTTTCCGATTTTTGTTGATTTTCCGATTTTTCCGAATTCGATTTTTTTTTAATTTTCCAAAAAAATCGGATCGAAAATCGAAATAATTATTTTATTTAAAAAAGAATCAGAATTTTTTCCGAAGAGGCATTTTTCGATCAGTTCTGGCCGAAACACGACCCTACAATCATATAAAGTATTGTAATAATAAAGTTAGCAACCAAATTATATATAATCTTTAATAGAAAAATATGCTAATCTATTATCTTTTTTGCTTTAATCAATGCATTCTTGTGTTGAGGCAAATTTTGAAGTTTCTCTAGCATTAAATCGATGCAATGTGCAACACACGACGTCCACCAAAGGCGTTTTCGCTTCTCCATTAACTTATTTCCTGTTGCCTTATAATTAGAAGCATTGTCTGTCACAACTTGGATAACAATATCCGCCCCAACTTGCTCCACAACATCATCAAGTAGCTTAAATAATAAATTGACATCTATGATGGCTTCTGATGCATTAACATGTTTTAAAAAAATAGTGCCAAATGGGTTGTTAACCAGAAAATATATCAAACTTTTCCCTCCCTCAAATATCTTTCCACCCATTAGATAAAACAGAAACCTCGGCGTGTGGCCATGCCTTTTCACCTCGTTGACAATTTCCTTTGCAGTCTCCTCTTCCTTCTTCAAAATCCAAATACTAAGTTCATGTGGTGTAGGAGGTTTGAAACCACAACCATAATTTTCAATTTCACGACACATGCTCACAAAAGAACTGTTTGCTACATTAAAAAGAATACCGTTTTCCAAAAAGAATCTTCCAATATCTGAACACACTTGATTGCGAAGTTCTTTTTCGGATCCCTTTTCAACGGTAGTTGCTTCACTGTCATCGTCAACATTGACAACAAAATGGTCCATGGGTCCACGAACACCCCTCGTAGAATCACTATCGTAAAACCACTACCTATGTTTGTCCTCCAAACGATTGATTATAATAAAAGACATTATTAATCATTTTCTCATCTTCTCTTCTTTTTGTTTGCCTGTCATTAACACCCCTCATCAAATAATCTTTCATCTCTTGGCTAACCTTAGGGAGTACTTTGTAACATATCACCGCATTTTGTTTAGTACCCCCAAGATGGTCCTTCATCCACTTAACTCACCTTTGACAATTTTTTCGCCAAATTCGCATTCAATATATTTGTAACCTTTATTTGGCATTTTCACCCCTTTCCATATTTCCAAGCCAGATCCTTTCTATTTGACACAGCGGCAATTCACTACAGTAACACAAGTATCATGTGTTAAAAACATTTATGTACATATAAGTTATAACATCGAATAAGTATATACATATAACATTAAAATATATAGCATTTATATATATGTAACATTACCTAACTGCTAACAATTATATATACAAAAAAAAACAATCTAACATTGATATAAATATAACAATATAACAATAATTTCTATATATCTATAACAACATTTATATACATAAAACAGTATTTGAATATAACAGTAAATACATAACACTAAAACGAAAAAAAACCCAGCAAAGTCAAAATGAATAAATAACAAAAGGTATACATATAACATCATATATAACAGTATACAAATATAAAAGTATATACATAAAATTGAAATGAAAAAATAAGCAGCAAAGTCAAAGAAAAAAATAACAAGCGGTATACACCTAACATTTATGTACTTTCGTTTACTACCATAACATAGCTGAAATGAAAAATAAGAAGAATATATGTATTAAAACCGAAGTCGGCAGCTTCAAGAGGAAAAAAAAAAAGATCAAGAAGAAAAAAACCTTGCAAACAGAAGTCGGCAGCTTCAGCTATGGACGACTGAGGTTCTGTACTCAAAATGATGGAGATTAGCTATTGCGAAGTCAAAATGGTGCCTTGAGGTTTGGTTTCAGCTAGGGTTCGAAACGAGGTTTTTTTATTTCTTATTCTTGGATTAATTTTATATTTGTCCTATTTCTTTGGTCAGCCTTCATTTAAGTCCCATTGACTTTAATTTAACTATATTAGTCCTCTTTTTAAAATATCTTAAACTCAAATGTCTAAACTACCCATTAAAAACCCTAAAATCCCATCCATTTGAAGCAAGAATACACCATCTCTCTCTCTCTCTCTTTCTCTCTCTCTGCGATCTCCGATTTGCTGTGTGTGAGTGCGTGTGTATATACGTGTGCGATTTGTATGTATGTGTGCGACTGTGTATATGTATATATGTGTGTTCGAGTGTTTGTATCTGTGTGTGTATACGTGTATGAGAGTGCACGCGCGATTGTGTGTTTGTGTTGGTGCGTATGAGCGTGTTTTAGGAGAGAAGAGAGAGAGAATCAGAGAGCTACTGAGCTGCTAACTGATGCTTTTATGTTCTCAAATTGATATATATATATATAAGTAAATAGATATATACGTTTGAACTAAAATGAGTGAATATTTACACTCAGAGCAGATATTTACTAAGAAGAGAAGTAGATATTGAAGTAGATATTTACTAAGAAGAGAAGAACATGAATAACAAATGGAGAATAAAAAAATTTCCAGGTATGCAGTTTGCGTTAGTTGGTGATAGTAAATATTTACATTGACAGTAAATGTTTTTCAATAGTAAATGTTTACTTTTAATAATTTTCAATAGTAAATATTTACTTTCAGTCATTTTTCTTATATTAATAAATATTTACATCGACAGTAAATATTTACTTTTAGTCATTTTTCTTATGTTAGTAAATAGTTACACTATTGTGAGTTTGTTGTTCTTTTATTCTTCTTCATCCTATTCTTCTTCTTAAAAGTTTACAATTTTTATTGCAAGTGTAAATAATTTACTGGAAGTTTTGTTTCACTCTTCTTCATCATATTCTTCTTCTCCTGAAAAGTTCTATAAAGTTCTATTATAAATGTATATATTTACATTTACTGGAAGTTTTTTTCACTCTTTTTGTTTTTATTTATTGTGATATTTACATTTCACTCACCGTAGTGGCGATAATAATAGTGGTTGTGGTGGCAGCTTGATGGTGGTGGTGGAGGTGGGTGGCGGTGGTAACGTTGATAGATTATTTCGAATTTAGTATTTTTTAAAATGTTAAGAGGTATTTTTGTCATGTGTATTTTTTAATTTAGGCTAATTGGACTTATTTAATAGTTGTAGACATCAATATGACTGATATAATGAAAACTCTTATAAATGGGACTTATATACCCCTTTTTATTTTCATATACAAGAACCCCCTTTTTTCCGGATTGGATTGGTATATGTCTTAACTCGTCTTTTTTATTTTTATTTTTATTTATTTTAAGGTCTTTGACCGGTTTGACCCCCAAATACATGAGCCGCACACTAAATAAGCCTTGTGACGGTTCGCCATGAGGTGTAAGCCTTACTGGTAAAGGGCGTAAGCCTCGTTCAGACCCCTTGAGGCGTAACCTCAAGACGCTTTGCTCCCGTCTTGCCTCGAGGCGCGTTTTAAAACCGTGGATGGGCATAATATGGACTGCCATATCAGGTGGTAAATGGGCTTGATGAAGCAAGTTGTTAGATGTTCGATCTCAACCTTGCTTTGCAACCCTAGCTTTGACCCGATGAATCTTGTGACATGCTTCATTGATATTGATGATGTTAAGCTTGTAGGCCACCACTGAAGGTTTTAAGCGAGGCATCGCGGTGTAATTGATGTCGAAAAATTTCTCTACTCCTTAAGTAGCGATAAAACTATTCATTTTGCATTATTTTCCTGGATAGAAAATTGTCAAGAAGGAAAACATCTCTCTTTTCTTAAGTTTCAAGCTTCTCCCATCGATTCCCAGCCATGACGAGTCATGGCCATGCTGGTTCAGGAGTCTCTTCATCAATTCAACAACCTACGGTTGATTTCCACGCCCGTGAATAGACGGAGGCATGGTTGGTGGTAGGCTCACTGATCTGAAGGTTTGACATTTTTCTCGATTATATTGTTAAAACGATATGGGTTTTACTATTTTTTTTGCTGATTTTTGTATAACCATAAGGTTTGTTGCTTCCATAGTAGGTTGAGGCCGAGCTTAGTTAAGCTAAATTATTAAACGAGCTTGAGATCATGTTCGTGCTCAACTCATTTACTAAACGAACTCGCCGTAAACAAGCCGAGCTCTTTTATGCCTTAAAAGACGAACTCAAGTCGAGCCCAATGTTTGTAATTTTTTAAACGAACTCAAAATCGTGATCGAGCTCGGTTCGTTTGCTTAACAAAAGAGTTGAGCTCGAGCTTTAAACTAGTAAAGCTCAAGCTATCTACAAACTACTCAGTTCATTTGTAGCTCTAATTAGGATATACATTAGGTTTATTGGTTATATATTTTGAAAAGTTATAACCTACCCCTTTAATATATAGAGGTCGTACCTTGGTGCGATGACAAGTACCCTCGTCCAAGTTACCATTGGTCTCGGGTTCGAGACATGGTGATGTGTATGGTGATCCGTAGCGACACATGACGCGTTGTTGTGCTCCCGGGAGAAGACTGTCATTTATTTTGCATTTTTAGTTTAGGGTTTATTGTCATTTTCTTTTATTTTTAGTCTTTAATTAGTCTCTAAGTATGTTTGGGGCTAATTAGTCATTTTTAGTTATTAATTGTCTTTTTTTGTCTTTTTGGGTATTAGCTTTGTTAGCAAGCCAACCTCTGCTATAAATAGGCCCTTGGCCATCATTTTTAATCACAACTTGAATATTGAAAAAAGAACATAGAGAGAAAAAGAATTCCTTTTTCTTAGTTTAGTTTTTTGGTCGTGTAGTTAGTAGTTGGTGTGTAGTGTAGTAATAACGTTTCTGTATTCTTGATTCACATCAAATTGGTATCAAAACTGCCTTTTTCTTGGCGTTCGTCGTGGTGCGTGAAGTGGATATCGAGCTGTGATTCCAACTCCGGCAACCCTTCAATCTTTAGATTGATAAATGTGCAAATGAGAATCGGGTGGATGGAAACCGTGAGTTCCATCACCGCTAAAAGGGGAGATACCAACTCTTTTAGCCTCTTCCATCCTCCATCCTCCACCATCACCTCCACCTTCACCTCCTACCACCACACAACCACCATCTCGTCAAATGAAACACAGTCTCCTACCTTTCTCCAAACCCGAATCCTAAAAAAATCCCCAAGCACCATCGAGAACCATCCAAAACCCCCTCTGATCAAAACCCCCTCCGAATAAAACCCTAGTCCCCACCCCTATTTTACCCTATTTTTCCCCTTTCCTCCACTCATTTATGCCCAACCACAATCAAACCCAACATAAATGGGCTTCCCTACTCCGATCCAATCCCCACCCCCTATTTAACCTCAAATCCGGTCAAAATTGGTGTCGGGGCCTCTTTGTGACACAACTTATGACTTCCATGAAAAATGCATCCCACTTGCCATTTTTGGCCCCGGCTTTCCGGAATGTCACCGTCTTCAGTTCGCTTGTTTCGCCATCGTACTCGCAAAGGTACGGTCGCCGGGGTTCCCATCCGGTCAGATTCAAAGGTCCACCACACCAAGTTGCAACCATGTACTTGTGGTGTTGAGAAGGCGGATATAATCGTCAGTTTTTGGTTGCCTGAATTTCGTAGAGGGATATCTCCGGGATTAGGGTTTATTAGAATCATTATTGATGAGGTTCATACGCATGGAACTAATTCCAGTGTGGGCAGCCCCCACTTTTTGTTGATTTTGATTGGGTTCGAAGCTTTTTTGTTGTTTGTATCATATGGCATTGATGAGTCATCCTCCAAGTTCGAGGATGAGCTTTTTCGAAGCCAGGGAGAATGATGTGTATTGTAATCTGTAGCAACACGTGGCGCGCGGTTGTGCTCCCTGGAGAAGACTATCTTTTATTTTGCACTTTTAGTTTAGGGCTTATTGTCATTTTCTTATATTTATAGTCTTTAATTAGTCTCCAAGCATGTTTGGGGCTACTTAGTCATTTTTGGTTATTAATTGCCATTTTTTGACCTTTTGGGTATTAGCTTAGTTAGCTAGCTAACCTTCTGCTATAAATAGGCCCTTGGCCATCATTTTTAATCACAACTTGAATATTGAAAAAAGAATATATAGAGAAAAAGAAACCCCTTTTTCTTAGTTTAGTTTTTTGGTGTTGTGTAGTTAGTAGTTGGTGTGTAGTTTAGTAATAACGCTTCAGCATTCTTGATTCACATCACATGGGAGTAAACCTCTCCATATAGAACATGGGGGTAAGGCAAGCCGACATTCACCTCTCCCAAACCCTGCAGTAGAGTGGGATCCTTGTGCACTGGGTATAACCTTTTTTCTAGGATAGAAAAATGGGTCTAAAATTCTGACCTAGTATCGCCAAATTGATTTCCTGCAGCTCACTTGTATTCCTGAATCCTTAATAATTAAGCACCGCACATCCGGGTTAACGGATTCACCCTAAAGTGATGTTACCCATGCCGTTGGACATTCTTCTAGGGAATTATTTGAACGTTGGTTTGTTTAACAATACATGCATGTAACATTATGTCACAGGTTCTGGCTGGTGAGGCGTCATTAATTTGTAAGCTTGGATTTCGCTCTTTCATTGATAGTGGAGACACGGTGAGTTGGTTCGGAATTGAAGACTACTTTATCCGTTTCCTCAAAGATTGTTACGATGATAATATGGACCGCATGGTGCCAATGCACATAGTTGTCAGAATCTTACGATTTGCGATTCGATTCGTACGATTCAATTCGATTCACATACTAATCGATACGAATCGGAGGGGTTCTAAAAATTGGGTTAAATCAATCGATTTGGGTGCTGAATCGCAAATCGCACCGATTCAGTATTGAGTTGCGATTCAAATTTTTTGGAGGATTTTGGATATTTTCAACCAACTTAAATCTCGTGCTTGTTTTTTGTTCATTTTAAAATAACCTTAAATTTTTTTTTATTATTAAAATAATAAGAAGTTAGTACAAACGTAAGTTACTCTTTGCGAAAGAGAGTTGACTACACATACTAGAATGAAACCTAAACTGCGATCACTTTTCTTCTTGTCTTCTAACCTTGTAAGGGCATAATTTTCATAGTCCTGCTTTTATATTGAGTATGTTGTATACCGCTACAACTGTCGAAGGAAGTTCACGATCATTTGTTCAAGACGACGGATCCAAATATCAAGGCTCTTCAACAACGGACATCTACAAGATTGATTTTGGTAAGGATTGTGTTTTAGTTTCGAATTTGGTTTACGATAGTATTGGGATATTTTTTCGAAACTATTTTTTTATCCAAACTAGGCATTTTTCTAAGTAAAAATGTTTTTTGGAAGACCTATTGGCGAGCTTTTTTAAAATATTAATTTTTCGCTTCTGTCGTTCAAACGACCCTTTCTAATGACATCACATGTCGTTTGATAGGTCACGAGATAGTTTGTTCCTTTTGTTCTTCAAACGACCACGTACTATTTTGCATATTATCAGGTCGTTTCTTAGGTTGCTTCTCACGACATCAAGAAGTCGTTCGAATGACCTACGCCACCTCAAGTTTTTTACTTTGCTCTATAAATGCCTGTTTTGGAAGACTTTTTCATTAAGACTTTCGCCAAACGAAAACTGCAAATCTGCAGAATTTTAATCTTCACTTTTAGGGCACAAAACTTTGTTTTTGATTCACACAAAAGATCCCATATACGTTTGTGAATCGTTTGGATCCCAAAACACTTTTTGTCGAAGTTTCTCTTGTAGAGAAGATTTCTCTACTGCTGGATTGATAGTTCTTGCGGGGGGGTGGGGGTGGGGGGGGCTATTTGCTGAGGACTGTGGTCATTGGGGATACTCGTGGGTGTTCACTGCTGAGGAGGAGCTGCTTTTCTTGAGGTTTTTGAGGGAATCTTTGGAGGTGCTAGGCTGCGGTCTATGTGGATTTTCCCATCTTTGATGGCACGATTATGCTTATTGGAAAGCCCGCATGAGATCTTGCTTAAAGGCTATCGATGAACGCGTTTGGCTTATTTGTAAAAAAGGGTGGACGCCTCCCACTGTCATCGTTAAAAATGTCACCAATCCCAAACCTATGTCTGACTGGACTGAAGGTGATTATAAATGGAGGAGCACTTATAACTCCCGTGGCCTCAAAGCTATTTCTGGAGCCGTCACCCTGACGAGTTCCGTCGTGTTATGACGTGCACCACATCTAAAGAGGCATGTGATATCCTCCAATTGACACATGAGGGTCCAACACGGTTAAGGCGTCAAATTACAAAATTTAACCACCCAGTTTTAGACTATCACCATGTCAGAGTCCGAGTGGTTTGACGAGTTTTATGCTAGGTTGTTGGACATAGTCAATACGAGTTTTAACTTAGATGAGAAAATTGAGGAAACGAGAGTTGTTAAAAAGATTTTGAGGTCACTTCCTTCCCGTTTTATTCCTAAGGTCACTGTTTTAAATTCTTTGGGGATATTAGATACACTTAGGTTAGAAGAACTCGTAGGAGACCTTCAAACTTATGAGATCGACATGTTTCCCAAAATCGTTAATCCTAAGGATAGAGGGATTGCCGTTAGGACACAATCTAGAAAAGGTGAGGAAGTGTCTAAGAAGAAGAAAGAGAGTTTTTGAGTCCGAGTCTGAGGGAGAGTTTGATTTTGATGATGTGGCCATGTTTGCTAAAAATTTTAAGAAGTTTCTCAAGTTTTCGAAAGAAAATTCTTCCAATAATAAGATATTTAAGAAAAATAAAAACAAAGTGGAGGCCAAAGAGAGCGGTGAGGAAGAGGAAGAGGAAGAGGAAGAGGAAGAGGAAGAGGCGAGATGTTTTGAGTGCGAGGGCAAATGGCACAAAGCGTTTGAATGTCCCACTATGCTAAAAGGGCAAGAAAATTGCTATGCCAGCCACTCTTAGCGATAGTGATGTCGAGGTGAATGATTCCGGGGATGAATCATCACATGGTATGTGCGTTGCCTTTTTGGCTAGTCACGTAAGCACATCTAGTTTGTCCCACGACGATGAGGACACTTGTATACGTGAGCCCCGATGATGTTTTGAGTGTTTCGAGTGAGAGTGAAAGTGAAATTGAAAGCGAGGGTGAAAGCGATCTCCAAAAGGCATTTAGAGATTTATACGTCGAGATTTTAAAAGACGAAGAAGTTGAATAAAGAGTTAGGTCTTAAGGCGTGAGATTTGGAGGGAGAGAGTTTTGAGGGGACGTGAGGCGTCGGCAAGTTAACTCGAGAAGGTGAAGAAGTTGGGTAGTGTGTCTCATAGGTTTTTATCTCATTATGCTACTACACGTGTTCCCACATGCACACTCACACATGATACTTCACATGCTCCTGCACATCACATGAAAGATTTTGATCACTTTAGAGAGCAAGTTGAGTATTTAGTCAAAATTTCACATGATTTGATGGAAGTTTTTCATAGGATGTCACCATCTTTTTAAAACTCCTTTGGACCTAATGGTTGAGGTTTAGACTTGTTTGCTAGCATATGATGGATTTCATGATGATATTTTATGCCAATTGCTAGTGTGTACCACTTTTGTATTTATGTTTTCCATTTTGATATATTTTTCGAAAAACCTAAAAAGATTTTTGTTTTTGAATTTTTTTGGAAAAATACAATTAGATGTTCTATTTTTTTGAGAAAAAATTGAAAAAGCTAAAAAGATTTTTGTATTTCGTTTTATATCGTTTATGGATGGACATTTAGGTTGACCAAGTCACAACATCATTCCATATTCATGTGACTATTTGATAGTGTTTTGAGACGATACATCATTTTATCCATGTGCTTTATAATGTTTGGAGCCATTAAAATGAGATTTGCGATTACTTTCTACATATTTGGCTCGTGATTTCCTTTAATGCACACTTGCACGGATTTATTTGATTATTATGCTTGTCTTTCACATGTTGGTCGAAGTGTTTTCATCTCAATCCTGTCTTTAAAATGAATCAAATGCGATAAAACTTGACAATGAAAGTAGTGAATGCAAGGACCGTTGCCCGTGAGGAATTTGTTTAATATGAAAAAAAATGATGAGTATACACGTGAAAAGGCTACTAAAGGAGAAAATAACCTTTGCGTGAAAGCTACCGTTTGAAAGAGCCTAAAAAAGTGTGCCGTTGCAAAAAGTAGCCGAGGCCAAACTAGTTTAGTGATATGATCATTCAAAAGAAAAGAAAGGAATAGAAAAATATGATCATTATTATATATGAAGGAGTTTGGTTGAAAATATATCAACGGGTTTGCACGTCCCGACAAAGCCTTGAAAAAGCATTACATAGTTTTAGACGTTATTGGTGTGGAAATCATTTGACTTTGATTTTTTTGATTAGATTGAGTCGATATCATTTGAATTCAACAATCTTGTTTCACACCTAAGGACTATTTTGAGTTCATTCGTTAGGAGTATTCATAGTCATTGTGCACATATTTTATGTATGTTTGAGTTGATTTTTTAATCGAATTTGTTCACTCATTCATTCCATTTCCACGATTTGGTTATCTTAGTGTAAATTCATGGTGTGTGTTGTTTTTGTAAATTATCATTGCTTGGAAAGTTTGAAAATTCAAAAAGAGATTGTGAAAGCCTTTTGAGTATATCCTTGTATGAGCGTAATTGACATATATTTGCAATGCTTGTCGTGAGACTTCGCATTTATTGTTATTTATTCTTTTCCTTGTCTATTTCGGACAAATAAAAAAGGGGAGAACTAATTATGAATTATGTGGGAGTGGAAATTTGCATTATGGGGGAGATTTGAGCTTTGGAATTGATTTACTTGTTTGATTTATGCTTATCTCATTTCAAACTCGATACGCCACGAAGGTATTTGTTTTGTTTATTTTGTGTAGGACTTTGATTATCATTTGTAAAGCACACAAAAGAAGCGCAAGGAAAGCAAAAAGATTTGATTTGAAGATTTTTAAAGTTGAAGATTTTTTTTGAAGACTTGCATCTTTAGTATCTTTCCACTTTTGGGTTCATGGGAGGGTATTAGATTTGTATAGGCATTTGAATGATAATTCAGATGTTTTTATTTTGTACCGGCATAGACATAGGGGGAGATTTGTAAGGACATAATTTCCATAGTCCTGATTTTACATTGAGTAAGTCGTAACCGCTACAACCGTCGAAGGAAGTTCACGATCACTTGTTCAAGACGACGAATCCGAATATCAAGGTTCTTCAACAACGGACATCTACAAGATTGATTTTAGTAAGGATTGTGTTTAACTTTCGAATTTGGTTTACGATAGTATTGTCATATTTTTTGAAACTGTTTTTTCGTATCAAAATGAGGCATTTTTCTAAGTAAAAATATTTTTTGGAAGATCTGTGGGCGAACTTTTTAAAATATTAATTTTTCGCTTCTGTCCTTCAAACGACCCTTTCAAACGTCATCACATGTCGTTTGATAGGTCGCGAGATTGGTCGTTCATTTTGTGCTTCAAACGACCACGTACTGGTTTGCATTTTATCAGGCCGTTTCTTAGGTCGCTTCTAACGACATCAAGAAGTCGTTCGAATGACCTGCGCCCCCTCAAGTATTTTACTTTGCTATAAATACCTATTTTGGAAGACTTTTTCATTAAGAATTTTGCCAAACGAAAACTGCAAATCTGCAGAATTTTAGTCTTTCACTTTTAGGGCACAGAACTTTGTTTTTTATTCACACACAAAAGATCCCATATACGTTTGCGAATCATTTTGGAACCCAAAACACTTCTTGTCGAAGTTTCTCTTGTAGTGAAGATTTCTCTACCGCTGGATTGATAGTTCTTGCGCGGGGGGGCTATTTGCTGACGACTACTGCTGAGGAGGAGCTGCGGTTCTTGAGGTTCTCGAGGTAATCTTTGCTGGTGCTAGGCTGTGGTCTATGTGGATTTTCTGTGGGAAGTTCATTACAGATTTCTCTATGTAATTTGTAAGTTGCGATTCACGTTATATAGGGAAATAAAAGATTTTGCCCGAAAGGTTTTTTTTCCTGAAATTTGTTTGTCCCTTAATTTGTGACTGCATGTTTGATTTACCCACATAGATGCATGATTATGGTTTTATTAATTTGGATTGAAGATTGACCCTAATTAAATAAATATAAAATTGGAAATTTGCGAATCCTATAAATAATTGATATCATGCATTCTCAAACTTGTTTGAAGCTACGATTTCCTCTATTTCGTGTTGCGATCACTTTTTTCTTCTCTCCTAACCTGTTTGAAGATAGCTTCAAGAGAGGGAGGTAACTTTGCGTTCAATTGAAGCCAACAAATCTTGTGGAAGGAATTTATAAGTTATATTATATGGTATTGTAATTATAACGTATTTTTTATATTGTCTTGTTTAATTTTATTTGTGTTATTATATTATATACTATATTGTTGTGTTTAAATTTGGACATTGTAATTTGGACATGGAAGTTCATTTTGTTAGTTATATTTTAATGAAATCATGTCTTGTAATTGGTTTTAGGTCATAATATATTTTGTTACATATTCTTAATGTGTTGTTTTTTTTTTATATATTATTTCCTACATATTTTACGTTTATACCGATTTTTACGATTTGATTCACGATTCTTAGGGTTTCTGATTCATGATTTGACAACTATGGTTTGATCAATTAGTCTCGAATCTTCCTTACAGTGGTGGGGAAGAGAATCGTATTCACCTTGAGAATGCTAAAAAATAATGTTGACAGAGTTTCCATGTTCATTAATTTTGGTTAGAAATTGTGAAGTCTCCATACTTGCAAGAATACATTCCTAGCTGACTCACCATATGTAGGAGGGTAGTGATTTTAGGGTTATGATATAATAAACGAACATGGCTATATTTTGGTTAAGTGTGAAACACGACTCACTTCCGAGGAATTATAAGTGTGAGAAATGCTTGAAGCAAAGAGTATACGAGTAAGAGGTGATAACACGAGCACCCTAGAGTTGGCATGAATAACCAAGTATGATAGCACCATTGTAAGGTTTGGGTTTAGCTCAGGACTATTGAATGAGTAATGAATCTTTGGTACTTGGGGTTCCTAATGATGAAATAGTGGAATGGTGGTGTTTATACTGGTCAAGGACATAAGATAAATTGATGTAAATTTCCAAATGCGAAAGCGTTATTATTACACTACACAACAATTATTATCTACACAACAACAACAAATAATTAAGACAGTGAAATGAGTTTCTTTCTCTCTCTATTCTCAATTCTCGATATTCAACGCTGAGTACCACTGAGGACCAAAAGACCTATTTATAGGAAGAGTTAGCTTGCTAGCCAAGCTATTACTTAAAAGACCAAAAATGACAACTAACACTTAAAAATGACCCATTAGCCCCAAACATGCTTGGAGATTAATTAAAAGACTAAAATAAAGGAAAATGACAATAAACCCTAAACTAAAAATAGAAAATAAAAGAGTTCTCCCGGATGCACAACCACGCGTCACGTGTCGCTACATTTCCCATACATATTATTTTTCCCGTCTTCGAAAAAGCTCGTCCTCAAGCGTGGAGGGTGATTCATCAATGCCACATGTACACGTGTCGGTACAAGTGTTAGTTTCCAAAGCAAAGCAAAACCCCAAAGCAAATACAACACGCAAATGGACTGGTCGGACTTCTGTTAGACCCATATGGACCTTCAAGAAGTGGGTTTAATATACCCAATTCTCAACAATGCCTCCCAACAGAATCCGAGCAACCAAAAATTGATGATCATTCCTCCTTCTCAACATGACAAGCACATAGTTTCAACTTGGCTTGGTGGACCCTTGACTCTGACCGGACGGTAACTCCGGCAACCGCACCTTTGCGAGTACGATGGCGAAACAAAAAGAGTGAAGACAGTGACATTCCGGAAAGCCGGGCCTCAAAACGGCAAATAGTCGAAAAATGTATCCCCGGTGGGTACATTTCACATGGAAGTCATATGTTGTGTCAAAGATTGACCGGAATAGAGGTCAATAGGGAGGGTGAGATCGGCTTGAAGTATGGCATGCCCGTTTGGGTCGATTTACTTGTGGTTGGGCATTAATGAGTGTGGAAAGATTAAAATTAGGGTTAAAAAGGGGTGGCCAGTTTTGGGTTAAAAAAAGAAAATTAGGGTTTGATTTTGTAGGCAGATATGGGTTTTCGGTGTAGCAGGGCAGCCACGGTTGGCCGGCCTCTGTTGGAGGAGTTTTCGTTCAGATCGAAGGTCAAGGTGGTGGATTGGTGGCTGGACAAAGAGTCCGACCCCTATCGGTAGGGGTGGGGGTTTCGCCTGGTGTTGGGTGAGGCCGGAGGCAGGGGGAGAGGCCTGATCGGAGGGGTAACAGGCTGATTGGACCTGTTCGGTAGTCGTCCCCGTTTGGCAGGAGGTTCCGAGCAAGTCTAGGGTATTTCCGGCTAGAAGGGGAAGGGGTAAAACTAGATCGGGGTTGGATGATGTGGCCGAAGGACTAGAGAGGGGGTGGGGCTATTTTTTTTTTTTGGTTTATGTCAGCGCCGGAAAAGAGCCCTGAGGGCTAGACAGTGGTCGTCGGTAGGGGAAAGGGCCGAAAGAGGTGTCGGGGCAGGGGTAGGGGATATTTGGCAGGGTTTTGTTGGGTTCTTGGTTAGGGTTTGTAGGTACTTGTTTTCTTGGGGATTAGGGTTAGGGTTTGAATTTTGGTTTGGTGGGTTTCTTGGGTTAGGGTTTGGGTAAAAAATTTGAAGACGGAGATTCATGTAAACGGGGTGGTGGTAGGAGGTGGAGATGGAGGAAGGTGGTGGTGGAGATAGAGGGTGGAAGAGCTAAAAGAGTTGGTATCTCCTCTTTTAGTGGTGATGGAATTTAGGGCTTCCATTCATCCGATTCTCATTTGGACATTTATCAATCTTTCAATTGAAGCGTTGCCGGAGTTGGAATCTCAACTCGTGACTCGCTTCACGCATCCCGACGAACACCAAGAACAAACGCAACTCTAATACTAATTTGATGTAAATCTTCAAATGCGGAAGCATTATTACTACATTACAATATTCAAGGTTGAGTACAAATGAGGGCCAAAAGGCTTATTTATAGGAAGAGCTTGCTAGTCAAGCTATTACCCAAAAGACCAAAAATGACAACTAGTACCTAAAAATGACCCATTAGCCACAAACATGCTTGGAGACTAATTAAAAGACTATAGTAAAGGAAAATGACAATAAACCTTGAACTAAAAATAGAAAATAAAAGATAGCCTTCTCCTTGATGCACAACCACGCGCCACGTATTGCTACATTTTCCATACACATCATAAATGCATTAAGGGTCCGTTTGGTTGGCAATGGGCAAAACAGTGGGCATGGCAAAATTTGCAAGGCAAATTTTGCCTAGGCAAATTTTACCTATTTTTTTCACCTGACGCTATCAAACAACCATTAGGCGAAATTAAAGTCAATTCAATTAATTTATTTAAAAACAGTTTTTATATTATATTCAAAAATGTTAAAAACAGTTTTTATAATATTTTTATATTACGGTTTTTTAAAAAAATTGTAAAACATTTTCTTAACAATTTTTCATAATATTAAAAACAGTTTTTAAAATATTACAAAACAATTTTTAAATATTCACAACAGTTTTTTTTAACTATTTAAAATATTTTTTAATTGTTTTTAATTTTAAACTTTAAAACTGTTTTAAAATTATATTCAAAACAGTTTTTAAAAATGTTAAAAACTATTTTTACAATATTTTTATATTACGTTTTTCAAAAAATTTGTAAAACATTCTCTTAACAAATTTTTATAATATTAAAAACAGTTTTTTAAAATATTACATAACAATTTTTAAACATTCACAACAGTTTTTTTAAACTATTTAAAACAGTTTTAAAAAATGTTTTTTAAAACTTTAAAACAGTTTTTATAATATAATCAAAACAGTTTTTACAATATTTTTATAATACGGTTTTTAAAAAAATTTGTAAAACATTTTCTTAACAATTTTTTCTAATATCAAAAACAGTTTTCAAAACATTACAAAACAGTTTTTAAATATTTATAACAGTTTTTTTTAGGGACATATACCAAATAGTCCTTCGAACATTTTTTAATACTCATTTAGTCCAAGCTTTTTTATTTTGCCTCAAAAAGTCCTTTGCCACATATTTTGAAGAGGGAGTGCCGCTGACGCGGACCTCTAAAAATAGGAGAATATTGAGTGCTTGAGGGACTAAATGGGTTAAATTAAAAATATGTGTCCTTTTTAAAAAATATACATTTATAGTAGGGACTATTCAATAATTGACCCTTTTTTTTTTTAACTATTTTAAACAGTTTTTAAAATTATTTTTTAAAAACTGACTATTCAATAATTGACCCTTTTTTTTTAACTATTTTAAACAGTTTTTAAAATTATTTTTTAAAACTTTAAAACTGTTTTTATAATATATTCACAATAGTTTTTAAAAATGTTAAAAACAGTTTTTACAATATTTTGTTAATACGGTTTTTAAAAAAATTGTAAAACATTTTCTTAACAATTTTTTATAATATTAAAAACAGTTTTTAAAACATTGCAAAATAATTTTTAAATATTCATAACAGTTTTTTTAATTATTTAAAACAGTTTTTAAATTATTTTTTAAAACATTAAAACCGTTTAAGAAGTTGGCAAATTTGTTGGCAAATATTTTCCACTCAAATAGGTAAGCAAAATTTGTCCACAGATTATGCATAGGTGTTGTACATTGGCAAATAATGCCTAGGCAAATTGTGCAACCAAACAGCCAAAATGTGGGCAAATTTTGCCAACCAAACGGACCCTTAATGTTGGGGGGCTCTGCAATATAGTACATAAAGTGGGGGAGAAAATCAGGGGTCAGCCAGGCCTCATGGCCCCTCAGGTCGTAGTAGCCTGAGTTGACTGTGTCATGATTGTCACCGTGGCGTTATGGTGCCGCTGGTTGAGCTGCTTTGCTAGCGTTGTAGCTTCGTCTTGCAACTTCCTGGTGGGCTCTGCAGGCAGCCCCCCGGCGGGCCTGCCCCCTAACGAAGTATTCAATTGGCCGAACTCCTTGATTTGCTTAGCTGTAGCAGCCCTGCTAGAAAATGGGGCTTGGCGTCATACCTTATCCTAACAATGTAAATGCAGTGCATTTGTCCCATGTGGCAACTTTCTCATCTCTACCCATTGATCTCCAACATGGTGTTCGATTGATAAATTGAGAGCTTGCATAAATGCAATGCTAGTATGCTACTACTTGATGCTACTGACACTGAGGGGTTTTCTTTCACCTATAACTGGTGGTGGCAACTTGTCACAAATATGCATCTTTTAGCTGGGTAAGACATTATGACCTTGGAAAAACCTAACTTAAAAACTCATATGAACATGAAACAGGGAAATAGGTGTTTCATGTAACTGTCCATTACAAATTTGACAAGCTATATACAACAAAGGAGGACCCCTGCCTTGAAATGTTAGAATACACGCTAGTGATTTGTAGATTCCAGCATAGGTAGATTCAACGAGTCGGGAGGATCCTAAATTCATTATTCGTTTGTTACAACTGTGGTTTGAGGGGTGAGTTCTAGAGGGACAGCGATAGATAAAAGGTTGGTAGGTGTTTCTGACATTTTTTTGATCTTGGAAATGAAGTTAGGGAGCGGAGCTTTTAAAGTAAGTTACTATGTTTTGTGACAACAGGTTGCTAAGAAAGATTTGGATCAATCGAGGAAAGTACTTTGATTGCTCGAATGACCAATAATCTGTTGAAACGTCTGTTGGGATCCATTAGTCTGGTTTTGGACAAAAGTGAGGTCAAACCTTCAATCAGTCAAATGAGAGGTTGAAACTAAGTTACAAAAAAATCTCATATAAATCCGTATTACCAACTTCCGCTTGGTTCAAGGGTCCCAATGTATGACTTACTAACCCCCAATAAATATGAACAAATAAAATGACGGGTCATTACATGAGTACCCCTAATCCATTATACACGTTTAACTTTATTGTGGTGTTCTAGTTTGCCTGCTCTCTCCCTCACGACTAAAACATCTGTTCTTCCACCTTAACTAACATGCTAGAGACGTCAACAAGTACCATCTTATTTTGATTCTTTCATCATAGGGATTACACCTCAAGATCATGGAGGATCCCCCCACATATCCCTACATGTTGTCTTCTTCCTTCATCACAATGCCCAAACCTAACTCTCATGGTGCTCCACTGCCCTGCTAATCACAGACCTTTCCTGTTATACTGCCCTTTCTCATAGCATTTCGAACAATCGACCCATCACCTGCAACGAATTTGGTTTCTTCTCGGTATTGTTGATATGCTCTTCGTGTCCTCCCTGTAGGGTAAAGACATGGTTGTGAACTGCTACCCAGATGCTGCAGGAGCCATGCCACCACGCTCAGATTACGGGTCCCTAACCATGTCAAATCAAACTTGGAGGGGCTAGAAATCATTGGCCATGATAGTTGGCACTCTATTCTGATTACAAGGAGAACAAACAGCCTTGTTGGGTGATCAAGTGGAAGATTTAAGCAATGGCCAATACGAGAGTATATATCATACAGCAACATTTAAGTCTGGAGATTTCATTTGCTAGCCTTCAGTCTGGGTTTAGAAAAGAAAGTATGACCTACACCGGTGCTTGTAAACAACCAACGCACGGGTGCAGCACACGTGCACACACACACGCGCGCGCACACACACGCACACACACAAAGTTGCACAAAATGATGCGATGGTTGTTGTGATTGGTTAGATAGTGCTAAATTGCAAGTCCACATGGCTCCTCAATATGGCTTGGTTGGGAATGGAAAGCCATTTTGCTTCATTCCATATATAGTTCTTAATCATCTTCTTTTCTTTTTGTCGCTGCTCTCTTTTTAATTTGGTGCATATTATATACGAAAAGAGTAATGCAATGCCGCCGGAATTTCTTATCCTTTTCTTATCTTGTTGCTTCAATATGTTTATACATTTTACTTTTTAGTCAAACGTACAAGCATTTAAAACACCTTATAAGAAAAGTTGCTAAGAAATGGCGGTAAGAATATCATTTTTGATACATGAGCTCTCGTGTGTGACCCTAAAAATGGATTTTTGACGGACTGGATTTGTCAGTGACAAATGCATTTTACTCCGTGACAAATCTGGTCCGTTCGAAAATCTGTCCCTATGCTGTCCACACCCAAGTATTCTGTATATATATATATATATATATAAATGATAATAAGTGCCCTCACGACACGTTGTAAGCCTCAATGTAATAAAAATAAGGTTCTTGTGCGAGTATGTTTTATCTAAACACTTCCACTATTTTCAGGTTCTTGGCACACTTTATAGGGACACGTTTTTCAGATCCGTTTATATTTGTAAATCTTGTTTAGGAATAATATCCGGTACAATTTCTTTTGGCATCCACGAACCTTTTTGCGCTCTCTCTCTCCACAGTATATGTTTTCTTTTCTTCTACTTATATTGCAAGAAAGGAAAGAAAATCATTTTGTCGAAAAAAAAAGTCGGGGGAGTATTCAGAATTTGATCAAAACACGAGCTTCTGGCAGATTTTACTAATAGTATGGGCTACTTTGAAGTGCTGCACCATCGATAGCTCCCTACCTCCTATTTTATTCCTCTTTCCATCTTATTAGCAAACGAACCATTTATGCCACTAATGGTGAATCCTTGTAACCTGAGCCAAATTCATTTTCAGTGGGTATTGAGCTCCATATGACAACTTTAGCAGCTCAAATTGCAGACGTATTACAACCATATATGAAGAATTCTTATTTAGTATTTCATACCATATAATTCATATTGAACGTTCTGTTTCTTTTCAAGTAAATATCCGTTTGGAAATACTTTTCTTTTTGGAACTCAGAAAATTAGGTAGGGATATGTTTGTTTCATGTCATTTTCTGAGCACATTAATGAAATGCTAAAATTATAGATATGGATAATGATTCTACCCGTATAGTTTACGCTTTAATAATTAATATATGATAATTTTAATTTCTATTGTTTTATAATTTTATTAGCAACTAATTTCATTCCATGGTGCATAACTAATAAAATGTAACAAAAAATAAAATAAAAACTATTTTGCCTGTCCCAAATTGGTAGTCGTTGTTTACAAGTAAAAAATGTTTTAACAAAAGTTTGTAGTTACCAAATATATCATCCTGAAAATGATTAATACCATCTTCGAATGCAAGTAATGCACTGTAATTATTGTTCTTAAATGAGTATTATTGGGATGTATAATTTTATTATTTATCCTAGTTTTATATACTATTTTAAAAAACATGACTTAATTTGGGCCGTACTAATGAGGAAATTATGACTATTAATTTTGGACTTGAGTATCATATTATTAAGGAAAATGATAACATGTGCTCTTAGGGCACATGTTTTGATCCTCAAAATAGCAAGTATGAGAGATTTACAAGAGTATTTGTGCTCTATTAGATATAAGTCGGTCCTTACCATTTTAGGAATTTGTGTGCGCGCGCGCACGCCCACACAAACACACGCCAACACATATTGATGCATGTAAATATGCTTGTCAATCGAGCTTGGCTATGCTCAAGTGTGGGTCACAATTATTTCATGCTTCGTGCTATTTTAGTTCGGGTTTTGAGTACCTAGGTTCACACTAAGCTCACACTTTATAGCAAGCTTCAAGCTCTTATTCAACTCGAAGAAAAAACAAGTATTTTTTGTTTTTGTAATTTGTTGTCCCTTAGAAGAATTACAACATACATCTTATAAACAACACCTAAAGGAAAGAAAATTCATATATTTATTTAGAAGCTAATTGAGATTAAAAGATTCTTCTACGACACAAAATAATTAATTTGTTTTATTGTTCTCCATACTTGTACTAGAGTTGTGTCATTAAAATAATTAATATCGAGTTATTCTAAAAAGGTTAATAAGATTATTACAATATATTAACATCTAATTGTATATAATTGTTTGGTTTAGAAGCTAAGCATGTTATTGGTAAGGATAACACTTGGTGGACTCTTGATTGGGACTTAAAATTGGGACTCCCGCTTATGTGGCATGTTGTCATTGGTTGATCATTTATAAACGTGGGTCCGTGCCAGCGGCAGTAACCAAGCGCGACACGTCATGTTAGCGAGTCGCGATTTTGAGTCGCCCTAGTATTACTCTATTGTTAATATCTCATAAGCTTTGTTCTTATCAAGTTTATATATATATATATATATATATATATATATATAGAAAGAGAGAGAGGGGTTTTAAAGTGAACCTAAAAATTGAACTTTTTAATGAATCTAATAAAACATTAAAAAATAACTCGATTAATTTTAATTCCTTGTTGTAATTGGTCCACGTCAGCGGCAACGGACACGCCTGTGACGCGTATTTTTCAATATACACCCCCAGGCAAGCCTAGACCCATTGCTACCATCTACTCCCACACATCGGGCCTGTTACCCATCTCCTATGAACATTTCTGACCAGTCATGTCCTGCCATTCCGGCCACTCCGACGAACATTCATCAACACCAACCTTCATAATTTTCGATCACTACTTATACCATAAAACCATTAACGAACCCGGATTGCCAAGACCATTTATTCTTGCTATACTCGACCTTCGGCTAACATTTTTAAATCGGGCAGACCTGACACCCACCATCACTCCACCAACCTCAATTAAACCCATCGACATTTGCACCTTATCACTCCATAGCTGTCGGAACCTAGCTCCGGTGACCTCATAAAAATCGGCCTCCCACTTAACTCCAAAGCCCCGACCACAACCACCAGCTTAACCCGTTGCTGTACCCGAACCCATCAACACCCAGACCAATCCCACCTTTTGACTCCCCCCACTCGAAATTAGAAACCCAACCTGTCAATATCCGGTTTACCCCAACACCACCATAACCAAGAACCCGGGCATACCTGTTTCAACCCCTCAACCCAAGCTCCAAATCCAATCCGGATTTAACCCGGAGCCACCACCCATAGCAGTCCCTTATACCCTTCGACCCATTTTAAAAACCCACGAAGGCTCTTACACCATTTATAGTAGGTGTGGGTTTTATGGTTTTGGGGGTGGGGTGGGGGGTGGGTGGGTGGGTTGTATATTAAAAACAAATGCGTGCGTGTGTGTCACACAAGTGTCTGTTGTCGCTAGCGTGGATCAATTACAATATATGAATTAAAATTAATTGATTGTTATGTGTTTTTTTGTTAAGGTTCATTAAAAAGTTCAATTTTTAGGTTCACTTGTGAACCTTTCTCTCTAACTATTAAAAAAAAATGGTTCGTACATGTGATATGTACGGGATCCTCTCTCTAGGATCCCGTATATATCACCTGTACGAATCATTTTTTTTTAAAATAGTAAAAAAATTGTTGAGTTGATTTTTTTGTTTGATATTTAAACATTTCAAGAAATCTCTAAAAACAATCAACTCAAAATATTATTTTTTTGCTATTTAAAAAAAAAGTGCTCAAAATATGTCGATTTTTTAGCAGTTTAAAACTGACATATTTTGATCGATTTTCTAAAATAGCAAATAAAAAAAATATTTTGCGCTGATTCTTTTAGGGGTTCCCTTAAAATGTTTAAATAACATTCCAAAAAATCAGCTCAAAAATATTTTTTTATTATAGAAAAAAAAAATGGTTTGCACAAGTGGTATGCATATGATCCTCTCTCTCTCTCTCTCTATATATATATATATATATATATTTCTTCGATTTCGGGCCCAATTCGGGCTTATCAACATGTGGCTCAAACTCTTGTGTCTCACTTAAAAATTGAGCCATATTAATCAGGCCAATCGAGCAGACTTCGGGCTTACATATAAATAAATCTTTGTATAGTTAGTTACTAAGGGTGACACATTAAAAGTCAAAGGGGTACAAATACAAAACTTCAAATAAAGGACCCTAAAATTATACATGAAAATGTGATTGAAGAGGGCAAAGCATAAAATAACATCACAATAAAATATATATCGTATGAATTTGGACTATAATTTGATTGTTGATAGGAATATTTTTAACAAGCTATTTGAAGAAGCTTCAATGAACATTGAACTAATGTAAGAAGCTCAACATTTTAAAGTTGAAAAAGAAACTATTTTTTTATATTTTATTTTATAAGTATTCATAGTACAAAGTACAGTCTTATGTAAAAGGAATGAATTATTAATGATAAACTTAAAAATTCTCTCAATTGATAGAATTTAATCCCCTTGTCTATTAATTATTAAAATGTTAGAGTGTATATATGTCCAAATACATGTGATTGACATATACATTTAGTTGAAGGGTATGTTGAAATGCGATAGCTAAGATGGCGTTGTGATAAAATTAAAAAAGTACTGAACATTTACAAAGACGTAACTCTCAAATGGGATAAATTAAGAGATTGATTTTAGACTGTTTAAATATATTCGCTTAAACCAACATTGTTATAGAAGAGTGATTAGGAAGATGATTACTTTAATGTTAAGGGAGATGTATGCTTTTTAATTTGAATAGAGATAGTTAAGAAGAATATTGGAATTTCTGACAATGATAGGAAATATTAAGCTAAATGAAGTAGAATGGAGTAATAAAAATTGTGTATTAGACTCCGTTTGTTGTTGATGAGGCATTATTGAATTGAATCGAGTTATTTATATTCAAACATAAAAAACACTCATATAGGTCTATTCAAATTTATATACTAGCAAAAGATTATGCCTACATTAATACCATAATCATGACTCCTTTAACATGTCTTGTGTTTGCGGCATTGTAAGGGAACATTTTCAGTTGAGTCAATTGGTACGTATTTTGGCTATATTCTGTTTGGACAAAACTGTTTGGTTCATAGGTTAGGATTTAAGTTTGTTTTTTCTTCAAGCCTATGATGCATGATTGAAGACTATAATGGTCAAGTAAAGCGACTTCATCATCGTCATGTGTTTTATCTTTAACGTCCCTGGGATCTCAAGAGGTATGATGCATATTATTGTTTGATCCCTAGATACATGTTTTGGGTGTTAGTTTTCAAAATGATTTGAAGCCATTTTTTCAAAAGGGTTTTAAAGAAAAATATTTTTGTTTGAAAGTCGTCCGAATAATTTTTTATGTCGTTCAAACGAATTTCAACGTGTCGTTCGAACAAGGTTTCTTTTCTTTCAAACGAGTTTAGGCTTCTCGTTCAAACGGGCATCAGACGAGGTTTAAATTAGATGTCCTTGTTTAAGCCGTGAATTGTCGTTCAAAGCTCGTTCGATCTTTGTTCAAACAATAATAAGGTTGTCGTTAGAATGACTTTGTTTATGTTTGAACGAGATACATAGGTTCATTCGAACGAGTTTGTGTTTTTAGTTGAATGAACTACCTCGAAGTTCGTACTGACTTAAAATTTGCAAACCATAGTTTATACCTAATCATTTGAGATCCAAGTTTCATTCTAATTTGCGAGTTTGAGATCCTATGCTTGAACACTAAAGTTTGATAACTCTTCATCTTTGCTGAGTTTTGCTCCATGTTATATGTTATTGCTAGTTGTATGATGTTTGAGCCTTTGGTATTTTAATTTTTCATCTATTGGGTTGTTATGAGAAAAATATAAAAAGATTTTGTTTGTTTTTTGA
This sequence comes from Sambucus nigra, assembly GCA_949130495.1. NCBI lineage: Eukaryota > Viridiplantae > Streptophyta > Magnoliopsida > Dipsacales > Adoxaceae > Sambucus > Sambucus nigra. Next base: position 186,927,170 of record OX422215.1, on the reverse strand, counting down.
GTTATTTTAAAAAGTTTTAAAAACTCAATTTTTTTGTTTATTTGTGTAGTTTGGTTTTACACATATTATTATGACGCCCCGCTTAATTAAATATCGGTCGATCAATCCTTTATTAAATTAAAATAGGATTTCCATTTGGTTCATTCTTAGCATCACTATCGAAGAAACCATATTAATTACTAACCACCTAATTTATTAATTAAACGGGTGCAAAATTTTTCTTTCATCAAACAGATAAATAAACATGCAGAACAAAACTAATAAATCCATACACACCATCACTGTCTAAATATAATGCTGAATAAATATCAAAATGACTGGCCGAATAAACCATCGGCTATAAATCCAAAGCCCACATAATAATCCAACGAATAAATAAGTACTCCAAAACTAAATTTGAAAATAAATGGGCAACATGCCCTAAATTGAATTGTAACTGATATGAAATCTCTAATCTAGGAATAAAGGAAAGATGCGTCTAATTCAACCTCCTGCATGCATCCACATATGCCGCAGCTGCGTATCCCTGGAATAGAATCTCAAGCATGACGTCCCTATAGCTGGACACGTAAAAAGATTTTTAAGAAAAGAAAAATATTTTGCAAATGGGTCAGAGCCCAATTATTTAAAAATGTTTAGCAAGATTTTTATTGCAATACATGAAATGTGTAGTATATAGTGTTCATAATTGATCTCGCGGTCCCACTCTCTTGAAGACAACCTCACCCCTTTTCTAAAGTGTGCACCTATCGCGTTTATTTTATCCTATCTAATTATTACTTGGTTTAACTGGACACAGTAGCTACCTACACTAGCCCGATAACCATCCTGTTATAATTTAACCACACTATCATAATTAGTATAATACATATAACCCTCATCTATATGAATATACTAAATGTCACATCAATATTGTCAATAAATAGTCACACATCATCTAAGATATATACACATATCTTTCACTACGCATATATATACATACACCGCATCTTTATAGCACGGTCCTATTAGATGCGTCCCTCGTAAATGCTATCGGGTGCCAGGCACATCTTGTGTCACCTCTAGTCACCGGGTCGGAATCTCGCCATCGATCCCTAATCGTAAACAAATAATGGAGGGGGTTATAAATATATAGGCCTTATGATTTTATGCACCTTCCTTAAAGACCTGCGTGACATCCCCCTCTCATCACGGTAGGAGCCACTTGAGCACTATAACCTGGAGCACAATCCAGACCCCGCTGGAATTGCCAGGGTGGGACCGCCCATTACGCGCAGCCTCCTAAATAGCATCCTCAAGTAACAAATAAATATACACAAATTTGCATTCAACTCACATGCATACATCTGTATATATAATTAACACACACACACACACAAATATATATATATATATATATATATATATATAGAGAGAGAGAGAGAGAGAGATAGCGGATCTCATGAGGACCTCTGTTTGCATACCGCTGGCGCGGACCAATTTTGATAAAATAGTAAAAAAAATATTTTTGAGCTAATTTTTTTATATAGTTTTTAAACATTTCAGTAGGGCGATATAAAAAAAATCAGCTCAAAATGAATTTTTTTACTATTTTAAAAAAATCGGTCAAACTTTGTCAGTTTTTAACAACTTAAAAACTGACAAAGTTTGATCGATTTTTTTAAAATAGCAAAAAGATTCATTTTGAGCTGATTATTTTTTTATGGTCCTATTGAAATGTTTAAAAATCATAAAAAAAAAAAATCAACCCCAAAATATTTTTTTTACTATTTTAAAAAAATGGTCCTCAAACTGGGACCTCACTTGATCCTCTCTCTCTCTCTCTCTCTATATATATATATATATATATATATAATCCAAGTATTCACGAGCCCGTTCGTAATTTCCATGTCTAACATTAATTAGATGCACCTCGCTATTTATTTTAACTATAGGATTGTACTTCTCACCTCCTATGTACTCAAATATGTTCCTATGAGTCTCACAAGGTCCCTACTATTTTTGTTTAAATTTTGGGAAAGTTTCATCACTATATACAACTTCAAGGGCATTTTAGACCTTTCACATTTTATGTCTAAAAATAATGCTTTGAGGATTTGTGTCTCTTCTCAGCTAGCTACGTGTGGCCGCAAACGACACCTAATTTCGAGTTCGTATGACGAAGTTATGCTCTTTTAAAGATTCACAAAAATAAAATAAAAAATGAAAAATTTTCCTCCTCACTGCTCGTGCGCCCAGCCAATCATGACCCCCAGTCGATCGTCCCTGGGTGCTCGATCGATCGGTCTTCCCAGACCTGCTACACCTACACTACTCTACTGTAAAGTGGCATTTTTCTCCCATTTTTCAAACCTCTTCTCATTAATTTCCCACAAATCCTATTCATCCTATTACTCCCAACAACCATCCTTGAGGGGTTCTCATATCCTAAATATGTTTACGTTAAAACCCTACCAAATTAATTTTAACTCGACTTTTTAACCCAATTTCTCAAAGGTTCTTAATTTCCACCATTAATGGTTTATTCATCACCTTTCATATCTACAACCCAGAAATTTACATATCAATTTCATACACAATGTTTTCTCTAATTCTCAGATTTGTTACCACAAATTCAAATATTAACACTAATAACTACAACTCACATAAAGCAAGAAAATACTTGCCTTGGTGGAATAAATTCGACGATCTCCTCTCGCAAATTGCCCCTGGATGTTCTTTTCTTCTTCCTTCTTCTTCTTTCTCCTTTCTCAAACTTTTGTGTTTAGGAATGAATAATGGCTGCCCAACACTCTTAAACCTATGTTTAATTTTCCAAATTCCGAAATTAAGCCTATGGGCCAAATTAAAAGAGACTAAAATATCCCCGTATAGGCCCGATTATGTCTAAAAAGGTCCTGAGACCCAATTACTACCCAGGGTACACTAGTCTGACTATTTTGACCTCTCCGGACTCAACCGTGACCTCAAAATTATCGCCCGAGTTATTCTATAAAATTTTTCAATTTCAACCTCAAAATACGTCACATGTAAAATTTAAAAATAATCCGAATTAATTAAAAATCTAAATTTTCCAAATTTTTTAAATTCCTCCAAATTAAATAAATTCCTCCAAATTTATAAAATTCTATTTCACCAAAATAGTTAAATTCCATGTTCTCAGAATTACGGGATGTTACATACTCCCCCTCTTATAAAGGAATTTTGTCCTCGAAATTAAGCTAAGTCTAACACTCCAAGTCTCAAATATTTCTGTAATCACATACCCTTAAAATAGCTACTTATGTTTCTACCCTTCTAATCGCGAATTATATTAGAATTAATTTAATTATCGAAGGCGCCCATACACTCTCTACCCGTGCTTATCTGCACAAATGTTACCCGATTCCATTAGTCTCAAATAACATAGTTATCATCTCTAAGATATAACTGAATAAATGACCAATAACTAAGGTACTAACTCATGTCCCAAATGACCAAACATCTCCCCACTTCTAACGTTGCATTAAGTTTCATGCGTGGGACGTCTCGCAAAGCGAAATCCAAATAATGAATCCCCCCGATACATTACTACCTAAAGTTGTCGGTCGTTGAGATCCGTTAGGCCATCAGTCCATAGCACGTACCCCTAAATCCCCGTATCTTGACATAAAAGTATACTCGTGCACTCCCATGTTACAAAACACAATTCACATCACGATGCTCTTACTATCACAAGTTTCTTAGCGCAAATGAATCATGAGTTATATCTCCCCGCTCGATAATTAGCCAATCTACCCTGAATCACATCAGTAAACATCCCTACTCACTAGGATAACATAATAATACAAACATATTCTCATAAGTCCAATATGCAACACACACACACACACACACACACACACACACATACACACACATATATATATATATATATATAGGCAGGTTATACCCTCTTTCAGGTGGTACTTAGCAAAAATAAACCATGCCCTCTAACGACGAATACGAAGTCCTACTATAACAGTCAACTCTGTTATCATAATTCTCAAAAGCAGTAACTAACATGTAATATAAACATCCTCTTAGTGTACACACCCTTTCTCTCCTAGGCGACATCAAAGAGCCCCGCTACCCCACGATAATTAATTACATATATGCTTAATAAAGCTATTACGACCAACACACCCACTAAATCTTATTTACGATGCCCCCATATCAAAAAAGTTTCCCCCATAATCATAGGTTAATAATTTTTTTTACCTCCATACTTTAACTGCTCCGTCTGGTCAATGGGTCCCTGATCGAAGTCTTCTCGTTCGAAATGGCCCATGAACTACTGTAGTGGTTGTATATCCAGAACCTCTTCCTATAGTTGTAGTCTACCTATCTAGGGATAATCTTTCCTCCTATGTCCTGTCTCTCCACAAGTGAAACCTATTCTAGTAAATCCTCCCTGCCCCTGATCTTGTCCTGACTGGCCTCCCCTACCATTCCCTTGGCCCCGAGGAACGAAGTGCTGCTACTGCTGCTGTTGAGGGCCATGCTGACCCTGCCTGAACCCAGCACCCTCGGGTCGGTAACCCCCTAACCTAAACCTCTTGGCCTAGTTCCCTTGCTGAAAATCCAAATCCTGTTGTTGTACGCCCCACTAACACTATTCCCAACTACCTTTCCAGTCTGATCATACCTACTCACTCTGTTGCTATTCTTCATATGGAAACACTGATCCTGGCAATGAAGTAGCGTTGCATTGACAACCTCCGCCTATGTCACTTACGCAAGATTACCAAACAAGTGTCGTCGAATTTTCCAGGCACGTCCATCCACGAACTTACGCATCCTCTTCTCTCCCGTGTTTACTTCATCTTTTACAAAATTTACTAACTGAGTAAACTCTTCCTCGTATTCTGCCACGGTCTTATCTCCTTGAGAAGCGTTGAGAAACTGTCGCCATATCTCTGTCTAAATGGCGGACGGAAAATACATGCAAGCAAAAAACTCTCAGAACTCCTCGATGATCATCATATCTCTCTCCTCTATGGTGGTCACGGACTCCCACCACTGCAAAGCTGCGCCCGCTAGCTTGAATGGTGCCAAGAACTGTTCTTGAGTGTGATTACACTCAGTCATACACTGGTGGCGTTGCATGTCGCTCTTCCACTGACTGTCCACTATCACATCTGAATTACCTTGAAATTCTGATGGGTGACCCTTTTAAAATACTTCTCTTGCTCTCTACCAATCGGACGGCCCCGGGTGGGCCTGAACGTCGGGTGCCACAAACGATTGTGGCTGATTCTGCGAAAATTTTTATGCCATTGATGTCATCGCCGCGTTAACTGCCTGTTCCATGATCTCGGCCACCTGTGCAGTCGTCATCATCCCGAGTCGTGGCTGTGGCTACAGAACTACTGGCTCCTGATGAGCCTCTCTCTCCTCATCTCTCACTACTGCTCTAGCCGGATGTCCTCTCTTAGGCAACATCTAAAAATTTAAAAAACGAGTTGTATGAGTTCACGATTCATACATCTATAATAGCGGAAGAATGTAAATGCACGTACATAGAAGAATAGAACAATCCTATCATAAGGCTCTACATCAAAGAATTCTATGCTGAAATGTAAAAAGCCGTATAGAACTTATGGACACTAGAATCTGATGCTCTGATACCATCTGTGACACCCCGCTTAATTAAATACTGATCGATCAGTCCTTTATTAAATTAAAACATGATTTCCACTTGGTTTATTCTTAGCATCATGGTCGAAAAAAATCATATTAATTCTAACCACCTAATTTATTAATTAAACGGGTGCCAAATTTTATCTTTAATTAAACTGATAAATAAACATGCGGAACAAAACTAATAAATCCATACACACCATCACCGCGTCCGAATATAATGCTGAATAAATAACAAAATGACTGGCCGAAGAAACCATCGGCTATAAATCCAAAGCCGACATAATAATCCGACGAATAAATAAATACTCCAAAACTAAATCTGAAAATAAATGGGCAACACGCCCTAAATGGAACTGTAATTGAACTGAAATCTCTAATCTAGGAATGAAGGAAATATTTGTCTAATTCAATCTCATGCATGCATCCACATATGCCGCAGATACATATCCATGGAATAGAATCTCAAGTCTGGCATCCCAGTGGCTGGACACCTAAAAATATTTTTATGAAAATAAAAATATTTTGCAAACGGGTCAGAGCCCAATTATTTAAAAATGTTTAGCAAGCATTTTATTGCAATAAATGAAATGCGTAGTATATAGTGTTCATAATTGATCTCGCGGTCGCACTACCTTGAAGACAACCACACCCCGCTTCTACAGTGCGCCCCTATCGCATTTATTTTATCCTATTTGATCATTACTCGGTTCAACTAGACACAATAGCTACCTACACTAGCCCGATAACCACCCCGTTGTAACTACACTATCATAATTAGTATAATACATATAACCCTCGTCTATACAAATATACTAAATCTCACATCAATACTGTAATTAAATAGTTATACATCATCTAAGATATATACACATATCTCTCACTACGCATATATATATAGATACACTGCATCATCATAGCTTGGTCCTATTAGATGCGTCCCTCGTACATGCTATTGGGCGCTAGGCACATATCATGTCACCTCTGGCCACGAGATCGGAATCTTGCCTCCGATCCCTAATCGTAAACAAATAATGGAGGCGGTTATAAATACATAGGCCTTAGGATTTTTATGCACCTTCCTTAAAGACCTGCGTGACATCCCCCTCTCATCACGATAGGAGCCACCCAAGCACTATAACCTGGAGCATAATCCAAACCCCACTGGAATCGTTAGGGTGTGATCGCCCATTACGCGTAACCTTCTAGATAGCATCCTCGAGTAACAAATAAATACACACAAATTTAATTCACACACACACACACACACACACACACACACACACACACTCTCTCTCAAATATATATATATATATAATCCAAGTATTCACGATCCTGTTCGTAATTTCCATGTCCAACATTAATTAGATGTACCCTGCTATTTATTTTAACTATAGGATTATACTTCTCACCTCCTATATACTCCTATATGTTCCTATTAGTCTCACAAGGTCCCTACTATTTTTGTTAAAATTTTGGGAATGTTTCATCACTATATACAACTTCGAGGGTATTTTAGACCTTTCACATTTTATCTCTAAAAATAATACTCTTAGGATTTGTGTACTCCTCTCAACTAGATATGCGTGGCTGCAAACGACACCTAATTCCTAGTTTGTATGACAAAGTTATCCTCTTTTAAAGATTCACAAAAATAAAATAAAAAATGTAATTTTTTCCTCCCACTGCTCGCGTACCTAACCAAACTTGACCCCCGATCGACCGGCCCTGGGTGCTTGGTCGACCGGTCTTCCCAGATCTGCTGCACCATGCTACTATAAAGTGGCATTTTTCTCCCATTTTTCAAACCTCGCCTTATCAATTAAGACCACAAATCCTATTCATCCTATTACTCCCAACAACCATCATTCAGGGGTTCTCATATCCCAAATATGTTCACGTTAAAACCCCTACCAAATTAATTTTAACACAACATTTGTAACCTAATTTCTCATAGATTCTTAATTTCCACCATTAATAGTTTATTCATCATCTTTCACATCTAAAACCCAAAAATTATAGATCAATTTCATACACAATGTTTTAATTCTCAAATTTATTACCACAAATTCAAATATTAACACTAATAACTACAACTCACATAAAGCAAGAAAATACTTGCCTTGGTGGAATAAATTCGACGATCTCCTCTCGTAAATTTGCCCGGGATGTTCTTTTCGTCCTTCTTCTTTTTTCTCCTTTCTCTCCTCTCTCAAACTTTTGTGTTTAGGAATGAATAACGGCAACCCAACACTCTTAAACCTAGGTTTAATTTCACTAATCCCGAAATTAAGACCAAATTAAAAAGACTAAAATATCCATGTATAGGCCCGGTTATGTCTAAAAAGGTCTCGAGACCCAATTACTACTGCCGGGTACACTATTGTGACTATTTCGACCTCTCCTAATTCAATCGTGACCTCAAAATTATCGCCCAAGTTATTCTAGAAAATTTTCCAATTTCAACCTCAAAATACGACACATGTAAAATTTAAAAATAATTCGAATTAATTAAAAATCTAAATTCTCCAAATTGAATAAATTCTCCAAATTAAATAAATTCCTCCAAATTAAATAAATTCCTCCAAATTTATAAAATTATATTTCACCAAAATAACTAAATTCCATGTCCTCAGAATTACGGGGTGTTACAATTATGTGGCATATCAATGTGTTTGAATTCCATTCGTTCCATGTTTTCCATGTGACTACGACATTTGATTATAGTTTACAATGATTTGGATTGTTCTTGATCATGCTTGCATGGAGTTTCTCAAAAATAATTTACTTAATGGATTCACCTTGCGTACGCTTCCGCACACATTTAAACGAGCTCTTTTGGATTATAACTACCTATGTTGCATTAGCTAAGTGAGGTGTTCTCCTATCAATCTTGTTATATAAATATCTATTTGATTAGGGGATTTGTGCATGTAAAAATCATTGCTCAAGAGTTTGCTTTAGTTTGAAAAATATGAGCGAGCAATGGAAAAAGGGTTACGAAGGGAGTAAATCTTCTTTGCATAAAAGGCAACCATTGGCAAGAGCCTAAAAGAAAAGAGAGGCAAAGTATAATAGGACAATTTAAGACTTAAACAATATAGGACAATTCTTATACATCAGAGTTGATAGATTTAATAGTTCGTCACAGTATAATATTACAAAATATGAGAAGAATCATCAACTAGGTATTTCAAATAACATTAATGTCATAATAGTCTTTAATACATGCCATAGGAAAAGTCCTTTCTCATACACTCTTCAAAATAAAACTGTAATGCTCAATAAGTACAACTAAAAGTGAAATTTGTATAAAAACTCCTATAGGGTCACTATGAAAATCTATCTCCACGGTCTCTATGTACTCCGCAACCTCTACTAAGGTGCTCAGCTCCTATCCTGAGGAAACAAAGAATATAGAAAGGGTGAGCTTTAATAGCTCATCAAGGGTAAACTCAATGGTTCTCATCTATTTGTTATTGTTAGTACTTGCAAAGGAAACATATATACAATTAATGATAAGTAGAAAGAAATGAATGTTCAATATAAGCAATAAGGAAAGGAAAGAATAGTATTTCCCAACCGTTCAAATTTTCCCAATGACATATGTCTCAATATCCCGAAGGTCTCAACTCCTCGGCTTCTCCTATGGGTTTATCTCCCATGGTTCTCCTTCATAGCGCGTGACATGTATTTTTATAGCCTTAGACTTTTCAAACCGTGCGACCTTATTCTAGGCGTTTTGACCTAGTCATGTCGCAAGTCGTGACCTCCTCTCTTTCCTAAATCCAGGATAAGCGATCCACGGTCTTCTCTTTACTCTCCACCTTGGATGAGCTGTGCCATGGTGTTAAGCCCTATAGTTAGCATATGCTCAATATCCCCAAACTTAATTGTTTTGACCTCAAGCACAAAGTTGAGGACCTTTATAGACATGATACCTCATCCGTGCTAATGAATGCCATGACCTTAGCATTAGAATCCCCTCCATTACCTAGGCACAATATAATACCGCCTACCAACTCCGCAGCCTCTACTGACAAATTTAATAACTTAAAAGAAAAAAATAATTCGTTCCTTGGAACAAATGTGTATACTTCTCTCTGATGAGGGACTCCATCTCCCAAGTGACTTCTTCCACTGCCTGATGTGTCCAAAGCACTTTAACTAGAGAGATTGTCTTTGAACTCAGCTATTTTTCTTTCCTTTCTAAGATTTGAACTGGGGTCTCATTGTAACTCCAGTCTCCACAGATATCAATAGGTCTGTGATTGATTATATGGCCACGATCTCTAGTGTAATTTCATAGCATTGACACATGGAACACATTGTGCACATGGGACAAGTTTAGGGTCAGATCCAACCTATACAAAGTCTTCCCAATCTTCTCAAGGACTTTGAATGACTCAGTATACTGTAAAATTAACTTTCTTTTCTTTTCCAAACCTTATAACTCCCTTCCTTGGGGAAATTTTAAGAAAGGTATGGTCCCCAGCCTCTAAGTCCACATCTCTTCTTTTGACATAAACCCGACTCTTCTGTCTACTTTGAGCACTTTTCATCCACTCTTGAATCAACCTAACTTTGGCCTCAGCCTCTTCTACTAACTCATGATCTAGTTGTTGTCTTTCTCCCACTTTCTCCCAATATAAAGGGCTACGACATCTTTTCCTATACAAGGCAACATATGGGGCCATCTTAATACTCTCTTGGTAACTATTGTTGTACACAAATTCTACTAAGGGCAAGTGGTCTTCCTAACTGCAGTAGAAGTCTAATATACACGCCCTCAAAATGTATTCAAGGGTTTGACTGGTTTTCTCCATTTGTCCATCTTTCTGTGGATGGAAAGCTGTACTGAAGTCTAGCCCTGACCCCATTGCTCTTTGAAATCTCTTCTAAAATCTCGAGGTAAATCTAGGGTCACGATCAAATATGATCAAATACTATTGTGATACAACATTATATCATCTATAGGTAGTTAAGTGGTTGCTCACCCAGAAGTTCGGATATCCTTCTTGAAAAGTGTTATTTTTCTTATAATAAACTTTTAAGAAATATTTTAGAAATGCAAAAATTACTTCTTATACTGAAAGCATAATTTTAAGTGGTATTAGAGTTTAATCAAATATCTTAATATGAAAACGGTGGCTGCAATCTATGATACGCCATGTGTCTTCCTCATTTATATTTAAGAGCATTCATTTTAGAGTCCACTTTCTCCGTTAATTTTAATTTTTGGGTCTCCACATCTTTAATTCTCAATGCCTCTCTCCTATATGTCTATTCATTTCCTATTCTTGACCTCTTCTGCTCTTATACACACCTAATTATCTCCTGAATTAATCAATAATCCTCTATCTCTCTGCTCAAATATGAAATAAACATTTTATTCACTCATAACACATCCCATTCTCTTCCTCTATGAAACTAAAATTTTTGCTAATTCATTTCTTATCTGATCACTAATTAGTTTGGAATCAAGTTTTTTATATACATTGCTTTTGCTAGGTACTATTTATTTTCCTTTCTTATTTAGTTTACTAGCATAATTATCTAACCATTATCTATTAAAAATATTAAGTGATCAAATCATTCTTATTGACATTTGCGTTCCCACATTATTTTTGAGTGTTAGGGTTGATTAAGGTTAGCCTCACATTTACTCTCTGATTTGTTTAAGATAGTATTCATGTTTATATATGTTGTAATTTTATTTTGGAATTTGTACAAGGTCTTATCTCTTATAAACCATGAAAAAGGTTGGGTAACCTACGATAAATTTTCCCTCACACTTTTAACTCCGAAAATAGATTTTGATCATATTTTATGTATATTATGCATTTCATAATTTTTTAGGTCCTCTATTGATATTTATTTTGTAGTGTTCCTTTGATTTTGGAATCAAACACTTGAATTATTTAATTGAATTATTACTAACGAACATATCATTCCTTAAATATGATTTTATATTATTAAAAATATTTGTGGCTTGCTAATAATAATGTTCTAGATTTGATTTGATGTATGAACTTGATTTAGATGGTGAAAATATTTTATTTGATGTATTGAATATGAAATTTGTTTTTGGTTATTTGCAACAAGAAAAGTAGAATTGATACCATGAGCATTTAAATTATGAATGCCACATGTATCCGCCGGAGATATTATTAGCACAAATTTTGAATTAAGATGGATTGGTTTGTAAATCTCAACTTTAATTGACTACAAACTATTGGAGGTATTTAGAAGAGAAATATTGTTGGAAGATTAATGTGGGAAGAGTTCACATTCCACTCCAATAATTTTGATTTTATTCCAATACAAATTTGAGGTGAATTTTAACAAAGGGCAATAGTTTTTATAAATGGAATATATTATACCACTTTATTTCAAGTATAACAAATATAATAGTTTGTTGTATAATATCAAGCGAATCTCTTCCCATACTACTTCAAAGCAAGCATGAGACATGCTTGTCACATCACATGTGAAATAAATTATGTGTCAAGATTAAATAAAATATATTTTTTTAACTCTTTGGTAAAAACGTTTTTGAATTTCTAAATTGAATACACACATACTAAAAAAGTTAGTGCTAGTTAATGTGATATTCTATGTAACTAAAAATAATATTTGAATTATAATGGGATGAGGAGAAGCAGTAAATACATAATAATTTATTCACGAGGAAGCTAGTGAACTGAAACCCCCCGATTCTCTTAGTTCTAAGATCCCACACACACCCAAGTACATAATAACAAATGTTTAAGTACAAATTAGAGATTACAATGTATAAATGAAATAGTCTAGCAAATGCACATTATACACCAAGGTTAAGACTACACAGTCCCACAATTACTGAAATTTACTAAACACACCAAGATAGTGAAAAATTAGGAATCACACAATCAGAGCTTCACACTCAAAACCAGAGTACCAGTAAAGATGAAATACAAATAATTTTAATATAAGTTTTGGTTTAATCAAAGCAGTAAAAATTCTAAACACTAAATCATGAAACAAACAAAAGTCATTCATTAGTAGTTTAAAGATCAACAGTTATGAAGAAACCTAAAAAGTATCGGTTTGGTGTAAAATCCAAATTAAGATCAATAGAGAAGATACTATAGCAGAGTCTACACAACAACTAAAATAAAACAACCAAAGTTCTGTTTTAACTATTTATCAGTTTAGACAAATATTAGGGCCACAAAAAAATAGATATATTTAAACATGCATGGTGTTCAACAGTTATAACAACAAATATCGGTAGATCTGGTAAAAACAGAAAAAATAACAAGTTTTAGGTTTTTAAAATTTTTAGCTTTGCTATAATCGAGTTTAGGGCTGATTTAACATGCACAAGCCTAAACTTACTCAAAACAATTTTTACACCAAAAAAATTCTAGAAATCAGTTTAAAGTTTTTAAAACGTTAAGTTTGGTTTCAAATAAAGATACTAGTTAAATGGCACCAAGAAGATTATGATATTAAACATAACCTAGTTTATATTTAAAAGACAAGTTCGAGTTTGAAACAAGCAAAGCCAAAACAGCCACAAAACTGATTACATATATATATATATATATATATATATATATATATATATATATATATATATATATATATATATATAGAGAGAGAGAGAGAGAGAGAGAGAGGTTCACAAGTGAATGAACTTTTTAATGAACCTAATAAAATATTAAAAAATAACCCCTAATTCCTTGGCATGATTGGTCCACGCCAGCGGCAACGAACACGCGTGGTTTTTAATACACGCACCCCTTATAACCCCACCCCATGAACCCACAACTCTGACCCATTAAAACCCACCTTCCATCTCACTTCTTGCCTTATCCCCGAAGGATCTACCCTTCAAAACCCAAATCATCCCTTAACCCGGACCCACACTAATCACCTGCGGCCGAAACCCCAAACCCAATGACCCTCCTGCCATATCCGACCACACCGAAAATGCCGCTACCATATCTAAACCGCGACCCTTAGTCGTCGATGACCATCTCACCTCCATCCTAACTCCGGCCTTAAAATCAAACCTAACTATGGCGCCTATCAAACCCATTGTAGACTCTCACCCGATTCTAACCCAAGCCATACCCAGTTTAAACCAAGACCTATTTACCCACTAATATCCGACCCATAGCCTTTGCCTTTGCTTTTCTATTTGCAAATGGGATTAAAAGAGCCTGAAGCTCTTAAGCACGGGAGCTTTTGATGGCAGATGGGGGGGTGAATGAGTGGTAGGAGGTAGGTGTGTATATTAAAAAAAATTGTGTATGTGTCACACGCGTGTCCGTTGCCGCTGGTGCAGACTAATTACGACAATGAATTAAGGGTTATTTTTTAATGTCTTATTAGGTTCATTAAAAAGTTTATTGTTCATTATTTTGGTTCACGTGTGAACCTCTCTCTCTCTCTCTCTCTCTCTCTCTTTATATATGTATATATATATATATATATATATATATATATATATATATATATATATATATATCTGTGTGCGTGTGTGTGTATATATATATTTGCAATACTGTTCTAGTGCGGACCAGTCCGTATTTTAAGAATGTGGACCTGACGTGTGTCACCTGGCGGTGAGCCCAGAAAAGAGAGACAGTGTGCCTATAGTTTAATCGATAATTTCTAGGCTCACCGCCAGGTGACACATGTCCGGTCCGCACAAGAGCAGTACTGTATATATAGTTTATGATGATGTGCTTGTTTATGATTATTCCATATATATATATATATATATATATATATATATATATAAGAGTTTATTTGAATAAAGTTAAATGATTTACCATTGATGATCCAAAAATATGCCAAAACCGAATAATCTCCACACGACTTCAGAGAGGATTAAACACAGTAAGCAAAAACCACGACAAACTCTAAACTCAACCTCAAAGAAATCAAATCGTGCCAAAGTTCACCAAAAATAGAACATTTCAAAGACTTTGACCCACACAAAATCAAACACCACACAACCTCATAGAATATATCTCGAAGTATAAAAGTGGAATCACTTTCAAAAGATGAAGAACACGTGGGTTTTTAGAGAGAGAAAGTGGAAAGAGATTTCGACAGAGTTTCGTTTGGATTTCGAAATAAAAATTCTGATTTTAAAACAAACCCAAGCCTCTTATTTATAGGCATAAAGGAACGATCATCGGTTAGATCATAAATCCACAAACACTAAGGGTAAAAGGGTTTAAAGCTAGAACATTCAAAGGGTAAGACTGGCATGTGATAAAAGTAGGTTCGAGCGAGGCGTAAAAGTAATAAGCCAACCCAAGGAAGAGGGTAATTTCGTCTAGACATCCGAGACCAATAGTTGCAAGC
This sequence comes from Sambucus nigra, assembly GCA_949130495.1. Lineage (NCBI taxonomy): Eukaryota > Viridiplantae > Streptophyta > Magnoliopsida > Dipsacales > Adoxaceae > Sambucus > Sambucus nigra. The sequence continues at coordinate 186,912,143 of OX422215.1, read as the reverse complement.
CCGACCAACCAAAGTTACTCACCCGTGGTTATATTGCGTGGACAAAATCCATCATTCTGATTGGCCAAAACCGGTAAACCTAGATCGACAGGATTGATCCAGATACACATTAAAATGCTGTCGTATTATTGTTTGTTTAATATTGTTAATTAAATAATTAATATATTTAATCAAATTTTAAATTTAATAATTTAAACTAAAAAAAATATAAAAATAATAAAAAATATTTACAAATTCAGAAAAATTATAAAACCATTAGATGTATGATTGTGACAACCCGCCTAATAAGATACCGGGCGATCACTCCTATACCAAATTTTAACAGGAGTCTCATATGGATCATTCTTAGCATCACCGTCGAAAATCCATTTAATTACAAATAACCTATTAGGCTGGCGTCAAAAACTTTTACTTAACTACTCTTTTTAAACAATTATAAATAAAACATTCACACAGAATACGTGAATGAAACTGAAATAAAATAAAATAACTGAAGACTCGGTCAAAATAATACTACCATATCGAATGCGTTCCTAAAAGAATAAATGAATGCAACTGGACCATTGGCCCGAATGTTTGTACAATACCTCCTATATAGGGTACAAGAATGGAAGCGGCTATCAAAAACCTGCACGCATCCACAGCTGCTGCAGCTGACGTCGACTCGAAGGAAGTGCCATCCAGGCGTCCCTGTGTCTGGACACCTATATATATATATATATATATATATATAGCAAGAGAGGAAAATTATATAAACGGGTCAGAGCCCGAGTTTTGAAAATATTTAGCAAGTGCATAAATGCCTTATTTTTAGAAAAAGGTTTTATCTCATATTTAAGTGTGGTATCGCACTCCCATGAGATACCCCTCACCTCTCTACTAACAGTGCAGTCCTAGTGCATCCCTCTAAACATCCTAGTCACGCTACCCTTCTAAACTAGTCTATAACCCCACCACTATCAACCCTAGATAGTCCAAGTAATGTACTAAGGGCTAAACTTCACCCCAGTCTCAACGCTATACCATGTTCGTGCGTGGGGTGTCTCGCAAAACGAAATCCAAACAAGGAACCCCCCCGATACACTACAATGCGGCACGGTCGATCGTCGAGATCCGCCAGTCCCCCAGTACAGAAAGATATATATATATATATATATATATATATATATATATATATATATATATATATATATATATATATATATATATATATATACCATAAGAATTTATATAATAAGAGCACTAAGGATTAAACTTCTCCCCAGTCTCAACACATTGCCATATTCGTGCGTGGGGTGTCTCGCAAAGCGAAATCCAAACAAGGAACCCCCCGATACACTACTACGCGGCACGGTCGATCGTCGGGATCCATTAGACCCTCGGTACTCGATTTATCCATATATATACATATTACCATAACCATCCAGATCTATCTCCCGGACTGAGGATTCATATATCAAGTATTTATCAATACTTTCATTTTTCTCAAAACTTCCCATTTCCTTTCTTATATCAAGGAAATGTAAATATAAAAGCCAATTCATTATCATGAATTGCTTTAACAAATCATATAGTTTTAAAAGCCAGTTTTATTATCATAAAAATGCTTTTCCGTTTTATATCATCCCATCTCCCTTTTTATACTCAGGAAATGTATTCAAAGCCATTTTCATTATCATAAAAATTCTTTGATCATACCATATGCTTCCACATCCCTTCTTCCATTCGGGAGTGTTACCGAAGCCAAAAACTTTATCCCATTTCCCTTCTCATATCCAGAAAATGTAAATTAAAGCCAATTTATTATCATAAATTGCTTTAATAAAACTAAGACGGCCCCTACGGGTTTCCCCACTAGACGCGCCCCTAAATGGCTATCATCTTCCAGGGCCTATCAAACAAGACAACCTGGGAACCTACCAACGTCGGGAAGCGACGATATGCCTGCGGGAAAGTCAAGACCACATCCAGAATCTCCTAACCAGTGCAGTAAAATATAACAAACGCTCATATGGCCTATAGGACTATATCCACCCTGCATTAATTAGCCAGGGGGCATCACCATACGCACACGACTTACCTTATGATAGCGATTTAGGGAGGTGAGTAACCATAATTTATTAATTATGAAAAATCATTTCTTTTTCCATTTTGAGAATGTTCATTTTTACATTTTCAAAATCATTTACATCATACCGTACATATATACTTTAATCACCTAGTATATACATATACAATATATTCCTCCTAGAATATATTTAAATGGCCACATTTGCCAATCTCATCTAGCGATGACCAATAATCCCAAAGATTCTCTCAAAGAATCATAATCATGCCTTCATATATGCATGATACTAAACCCAAAGTATTTTCTTACTTTGATGACTAATAATTACCTTAATCATCTCTTAAGGATTTATTGGATATCTCCAATTATACTAATTCACTCTAAGTGAATATACACATATTCCCAATTCCTCAAGTCCTTTAGGACATAACCCTCTATAATACTCTAATTTAGAAGGCCCTTAAACTTTAAACTCAAAGAGGAGAAATAATTAAAATCTCCAAAATCTTGGGCTGAAAACAGGGTACCCGTCGACCAGTCCTGGACCCCCGGTCGACCGTGGGTTGCAAATAAGCCTACGAAATAAAGCAGTAGGCTCTTTTTTCTTGACTCGGTCGACCGGCCATAGGGGCGCGGTCGACCGGTCACACCAGGTCTCCAAAACTAAATTCCTCAAGTCCCGTATCCAACCACCCAAATTCATTTTTGGGGTTTCTAAACTAAACCAAAAATCATCCCAAACATCTACACAAATAATTCTAACCTTTATTTTTCCAATTCCCGATTTGATTTCTGAGTTGACGATTTCAACCCGGAACTGCCATCTTGTAAAAATCATATCAAATCGTAGAAAAATCAGAAAAATACGCGATCAGTAGCCACACGACCGTATCGAAAAGATCTACAACTTTTGTGTTTTGGCCAAGAGCTAAATCAGTTTTCTTCCTGGCCGAAATGGCCCCACAAGCCACGGGTTTACTATTCATCGTCTTCCCCAAACTCCCAAACTCCATTTTTGTTGTTTCTAACCTCATCCAACAACTCATAAACATCTAATCTATGTTTTACAACTAACACATCAATTATTTTGGGGTATCCACCCATTTAAACCCTAACTTTCATTTCTTCCAATTCATCACCATAGTTTACACCATTAACAAGGATTTAAGCTTAAAGTTCATCTATTATCATTATTACAATAAATCCTTATGAAAACTTCTCCCAAAAATCCATTTACACAAGAATACCAAAACCCAAAATCTTTAGGGTTTATTAATACCAAACTACGGTATGAGATTTATGCAAAAAAAGTAAATAAAGCAAGTAAACACTTGCCTGGAGGATGAAATTCGACGACCTCGAGTCGAATCCGGCAGAGTTTGGCCCGAATCTCCATTTTCTCCTCCTCTTTCTCCTTCCTCTCTCTCTTCTCTCTCTTTTCTTTCTTTTCTTTCTATTTTTCCCCTCTCTCCCTCTTTATTAAGAAAGAAAAAGGGTTTAACCCTTTAAAACCCCAAAACGACTCGTTTACCCAATTACGAGTTACTTTTACCTCTAAAATGATCCGAAACTCAATTTTGACAATCGAACACTCTTTTCCGACTATCTCGGCCATTCCGAGACTCATGGTGCAGTCGAAATTTTCATCCAAGGTACTTGACCGCAAATCACTATTTCTACCCAAAATAAATAAATGCGGTATTTTCATTAAAATATTATCTTCCGTCGCTTTACCCGGCAGCGACACATTATTAAGATACTCCAATTTATTTACTTAACACCAAAAGTAAATATACCATCCATAAAAAATCCTTAAATCCTCGAAAACCCCAAAAATCGCTATTTCGAGAAATTCTCCAAATTGCCAATTTATACTCAATTATGGGATTTAATTATCTCCAAAAGGGCGGGTTGTTACATACTCCCCCCCTTACAACGGAATTTTGTCCTCGAAATTCAGATACGACCTATACCACAAATCCTAGGATCGCTCCAAATCCTAATATCTCGAAGGGGAACGATACTAATCCAAATGGTTCCCAACCATACACCGTACTACTACCCCTATTGTAAAGTGACTCCAATAACGTCACATTGCACTCATCAATTCGAGTGCCTAACGGCATAAATTTCAACTTTATATACTACGCCCATTCTATTTCAGGCGGTATATAAACCAACTTACTAAGATGCCCATACACCTTTCTAACCTGTGCACATCCGCACATCCATAGTGAACGTTCGACACGTAACACTCTCTCCCAATAAGGGTCTCCTTTCCTCGGTGTAATACTCAACTATGGGTCCTCCCAACCCGCGAAATTCAATCTCATAACTACGGCGCCACTAACTCTACTAAACTAACGTCCTAAAAATGCTACGATCTATGCGTTACCCTACCTACGCGAAACGAGTGTAATCCTAAGTATATTCCTAGTGCCCAAGGCCTCTCTCAACTTCCGACATTTGCTTGGTTTCTTGCGTGGGACGTCTCGCCGAAGCGAAATCCAAACAAGTAACCCTCCCATTACACTACTCCCTCGCGTTGCCGGTCATTGAGATATAGCAACCCAAGGCACACCAACGGGACGTCCTAAATCCTACCTACGCTAACCTACGAACGCATTTCTACTATCTTATCCTTCTGCCCATACGGAAGGAAACCTAACCAATCGACGTGCCCACTTTCTGTAAAAGTGTCACGAACATAATACCCAAAACATATTTCCTCAAAATTTGCCTTTTCATCAAGGCTAGCTATTATCCTCAAATCAATTTATCTAAGTCCAACCTCACCCACCCACTGTGGTGAGAGGATCACTTTAGTGCTTTTACCTAGCACAATATTCCCATAAGCATACCATCATCACATGGCTCATAGTCTATAGTGGTTCATCCACACTATCAGACTTTTCACAAAACCAACATCCTTGCATCCTATAACATCTCTCCACTCCCGACGCCATTAAGAGTCATGTGTTGAGCGTCTCGCAAAGCGAAATCCAAACAAGGAACCCTTCCACACATTGACACTTGACTTCGTCAGACATGGAGTTCCGTTATTTCAAACATGCAACCGGGATAATCCTATCCCCAATTCTAACAAAGAGGTGATCTGAACTCCTATCTCTAACTAAGCGTCACACCACCCAACGCTCGCACTAATTTTAAGTCCTTGCGCAATCAATAATGAGCTTTATCTTACAACTCAACAATAATCCTGCGGCCTTAAAGCATATCTATAAGGTCGCCATGCACTCACATCATAATTATGAAACCTCTACTCATCGAAATTTCATTTACCCATAATAAATAAGGCGAGCTCAACCTGTATCCAAGTGAGGAATCGCAACAACAACCTGTTCCCTCCAGGAACCGCAGACACGATAGTCTTACCATCAATAGCCTGCTATCGCTCTGAAAAATACACCATAATATTATATACTCACCATATTACCATACTCGTATAAACATATAAAATGAGTATTTCAAACCAGATATATATATACAGTATATCAACACCCGCCTCCATGGCGAATGAAGGAAAATAAAACTCCGCTACTGCGGACAACACATAAACATTCATTATATAATGTTATCGATATCGCCATAAAACTCAGATTACACACACGAGTCTAGGGCTAACGAAACACCGCGACATCATCTAGTCACACCCAATATATCTCCTTCATTGAGGTAAAACTCCTAACAATAACTTCGTTTCAACCAATTCCCCAGGCGATTGTCCACTAATGGGGTTCTCGAACTTACACATTCTCCATAATACTCTTTATTCACTATCGGCCACTGACCGACCCTTAGGTGAATAATTCCCAAAATAGCCTTCCTTTCATTCTTGCTAAACCACGGGGACTCACGGTTAAAACTATCCGTAAGATCCCTTTCGAATCCTTCCTTCATTGGAAAATTCAACTTTAGTACCACACTCTACTATGGCGGTACTACGGTACTCATAACTACTATACTTTAGTAGTCGTTGAGACAATCCTTAGCAAATACTGCAAAGGAAGTGACCTCTACTATGGTCCACATCCCCGACTTCTACCAGCTGCTCCACTAACCCTCACCTCCTGCTGCCATCCAATCCTCGCACACGAATCTCAAACGAGCGCGTAAAAGATTACTATGATCTTATAATATGGCAGGAGTACGAAATCTCACAAGAGAAACCAACAGTCCTAGTCCAGAGGCTCTAAACAAATCGAGAGCAACGCTGAAAGCGTAGTACGTCCGCACAGATTCCTAAGGACACTAGAACCTGATGCTCTGATACCATCAGTGACAACCCACCTAATAAGATACCGGGCGATCACTCCTATACTAAATTTTAACAGGAGTCTCATATGGATCATTCTTAGCATCACTGTCGAAAATCTATTTAATTACTAATAACCTATTAGGCTGGCGTCAAAAACTTTTACTTAACTACTCTTTTTAAACAATTATAAATAAAACATTCACACAGAATACGTGAATGAAACTGAAATAAAATAAAATAACCGAACACTCGGTCAAAATAATACAACCATATCGAATGCTATACTAAAAGAATAAATAAATGCAATTGGACCATTGGCCCGAATGTTTGTACAATACCTCCTATCTAGGGTACAAGAATGAAAGAGGCTATCAAAAACCTGCACGCATCCACAGCTGTTGCAGCTGACGTCTGACTCGAAGGAAGTGCCATCCAGGCGTCCCTGGACACCTATATATATATATATATATATATATAGCAATAGAGGAAAAGTAGATAAACGGGTCAGAGCCCGAGTTTTGAAAATATTTAGCAAGTGCATAAATGCCTTATTTTTAGAAAAAGGTTTTATCTCATATTTAAGTTTGGTATCGCACTCCCATGAGATACCCCTCACCTCTTTACTAACAGTGCACTCCTAGCGCATCCCTCTAAACATCCTAGTTAAGCTACCCTGCTAAATTAGTCTATCACCCCACCACTATCAACCCTAGATAGTCCAAGTAATGTACTAAGGGCTAAACTTCACCCCAGTCTCAACGCTATGCCATGTTCGTGCGTGGGGTGTCTCGCAAATCGAAATCCAAACAAGGAACCCCCCCGATACACTACTACGCGGCACGGTTGATCGTCGAGATCCGCCAGTCCCTCAGTACAGAAAGATATATATAAATATATATATATATACCATAAGAATTTATATAATAAGGGCACTAAGGATTAAACTTCTCCCCAGTCTCAACGCATTGCCATATTCGTGCGTGGGGTGTCTCGCAAAGCGAAATCCAAACAAGGAACCCCCCCGATACACTACTACGCGGCACAGTCGATCGTCGGGATCCATTAAACCCTCGGTACTCGATTTATCCATATATATACATATTACCATAACCATCCGGATCTATCTCCCGGACTGAGGATTCATATATCAAGTATTTATCAATACTTTCATTTTTCTCAAAACTTCCCATTTCCTTTCTTATATCAAGGAAATGTAAATATAAAAGCCAATTCATTATCATGAATTGCTTTAACAAATCATATACTTTTAAAAGCCAGTTTTATTATCATAAAAATGCTTTTCCGTTTTATATCATCCCATTTCCCTTTTTATACTTAGGAAATGTATTCAAAGCCATTTTTATTATCATAAAAATTCTTTGATCATACCATATGCTTCCCATCCCTTCTTCCATCCGGGAGTGTTACCGAAGCCAAAACCTTTATCCCATTTCCCTTCTCATATCCAGGAAATGTAAATTAAAGCCAATTTATTATCATAAATTTCTTTAATAAAACTAAGACGGCCCCTACGGGTTTCCCCACTGGACGCGCCCCTAAATGGCTATCATCTTCCAGGGCCTATCAAACAAGACAACCTGGGAACCTACCAACGTCGAGTAGCGGCGATATGCCTGCGGGAAAGTCAAGACCACACCCAGAATCTCCTAACCAGCGCAGTAAAATATAACAAATGCTCATATGGCCTTTAGGACTATATCCACCCTGCATTCATTAGCCAGGGGGCATCACCATACGCACGCAACTTCCCTTATGATAGCGATTTAGGGAGGTGTGTAACCATGATTTATTAATTATGAAAAATCATTTCTTTTTCCATTTTGAGAATGTTCATTTTTACATTTTCAAAATCATTTACATCATACCGTACCTATATACTTTAATCACCTAGTATATACATATACCATATATTCCTCCTAGAATATATTTAAATGGCCACATTTTCCAATCTCATCTAGCGATGACCAATAATCCCAAAGATTCTCTCAAAGAATCATAATCACGCCTTCATATATGCATGATACTAAACCCAAAGTATTTTCTTACTTTGATGACTAATAATTACCTTAATCATCTCTTAAGGATTTATTGGATATCTCCAATTATACTAATTCACTCTAAGTGAATATACAAATATTCCCAATTCCTCAAGTCCCTTAGGACATAACCCTCTATAATACTCTAATTTAGAAGGCCCTTAAACTTTAAACTCAAAGAGGAGAAATAATTAAAATCTCCAAAATCTTGGGCTGAAAACAGGGTACCGGTCGACCGGTCCTGGACCCCCGGTCGACCGCGGGTTGCAAATAAGCCTACGAAACAAAGCAGTAGGCTCTTTTTCCTTGACGCGGTCAACCGGCCATAGGGGCGCGGTCGACCGGTCACACCAGGTCTCCAAAACTAAATTCCTCAAGTCCCTTATCCAACCACCTAAATTCATTTTCGGGGTTTCTAAACTACACCAAAAATCATCCCAAACATCTACACAAATAATTCTAACCTTTATTTTTCCAATTCCCGAATTGATTTCCGAGTTGACGATTTCAACCCGGAACTTCCATCTTGTAAAAATCATATCAAATCGTAGAAAAATCAGAAAAATACACGGTTAGCGCCCACATGACCGTATCAAAAAGATATACAATTTTCGTTTTTTGGCTAAGAGCTAAATTAGTCCTCTTCCTGGCCGAAATGGCCCCACAAGCCACGGATTTACTATTCATCGTCTTCCCCAAACTCCCAAACTCCATTTTTCTCCATTTTTGTTGTTTCTAACCTCATCCAACAACTCAATAAACATCTAATCTATGTTTTACAACTAACACATCAATTATTTTGGGGTATCTACCCATTTAAACCCTAACTTTCCTTTCTTCCAATTCATCACCATAGTTTACACCATTAACAAGGATTTAAGCTTAAAATTCATATATTATCATTATTACAATAAATCCTTATGAAAACTTCTCCCAAAAATCCATTACACAAGAATACCCAAACCCAAAATCTTTAGGGTCTATTAATACCAAACTACGGTATGAGATTTATGCAAAAAAAGTAAATAAAACAAGTAAACACTTGCCTGGAGGATGAAATTCGACGACCTCGAGTCGAATCCGACAGAGTTTGGCCCGAATCTCCATTTTCTCTTCCTCTTTCTCCTTCCTCTCTCTCTTCTCTCTCTTTTCTTTCTATTTTTTCCCTCTCTCCCTCTTTATAAAGAAAGAAAAAGGGTTTAACCCCTTAAAACCCAAAAACGACTCGTTGACCCAATTACGAGTTACTTTTACCTCTAAAATTATCCGAAATTCAATTTCGACAATCGGACACTCTTTTCCGACTATCTCGGCCATTCCAAGACTCATGGCACAGTCGAAATTTTCATCCGAGGTACTTGACCGCAAATCACTATTTCAACCCAAAATAAATAAATGCGGTATTTTCATTAAAATATTATCTTCTGTCGCTTTACCCGGCAGTGACACATTATTAAAATACTCCAATTCATTTACTTAACACCAAAAGTAAATATACCATCCATAAAAAATCATTAAATCCTCGAAAATCCCAAAAATCGCTATTTCGAGAAATTCTCCAAATTGCCAATTTATACTCAATTATGGGATTTAATTGTCTCCAAAAGGGAGGGTTGTTACAATGATATAAAAAATATTTTAGGTAAAAATACATATTTAATGTATATATACAAAAATAATTGAATATATTAATCATAAATGCTAAATAGGTTGTAAAAAATAAGAAATCTTTTTAGTCAAGTGTTATGTGCAGGAAGGGAACTGAGTGTAAGAAAGAAATGTTCCAAAATTGAGCCAATCCTTATGAGGGTACATTTTGAAAAAGTGGTGATCGCTTAAAAATCTCTGATACCAATTTATAAATGTGGTGGTAGGTTAAATAAGCTCTGTTACCATTTGTAAATGTGGTGATCGCTTAAAAAGCTCGGATACCAATTTGTAAAACGATGTGTGATATCGATTTAAATAAATTTGCAAGGTTCCAATTTAACCTTTGTTTAATCGGTGTCAAATTTCAAAACAAATTAATTCAGCCCCTAAACACGCAACTACGTGTGTGTGTCAAACCATCACAAATAAAATTGCTAACTCACAGATTTTTGAAAAAATCCCTTTTGGGCAAAACCTATTTCACTATAAAATAGTAAATCGCAACTTACAAAGATTACAATTAAATCTGTAGTGATCACTCCTCAGAATAATCACATAGGCACGCAACCTAGAGTCAACAATGGGACAACCACAACAGTCCACACGAACACGCAGTTCAATTCATCCAGGAACACCCTCGAGCACTCCCAATTGACACACACTCGTCAGTCGTAAATTTACCCTCTAAACAAGAGAAATAACTTCTCCAAAGTTGTATCTCGGGTTCCAAAATAATTCACATAAATATTGGGACATTTTGTGAATTGAAAACAAAAAGGATTAAACCCTTAACAAAGAAGACAAAGTGTTTTGCCGATTTGCAGTGTGTGCAAAAACTAAAACGTCAGGTCTTCTTTTGAAAGCAGAGTGGTTTAACAGGCTTTATATAAAAAAACTTAAGGCGACGCTTCGCTCAAATGAAACAATAATTTCGCTTAAATGAATTAGGTTATCGCTCGAACGAGACTTCGTACGAGATAGCTCTGTCGCTCGAACAACTGGATATCTCGCTCGAATGAGCTGCTTAAAAAAATAATTTTTATTTCGTCAAAAACTCCACCTCAACACTTGGAAAGATATTTTGACGAAAAACTCCGCTTCTACACTTAGAAAATATTTTAGAAAAATTATCCCAACACTCTAAGTGAACCATTAAGGTACTTAAACACAACCTTATCAAAATTAATCTCGCACAGTCTTGAATGTTGAAGAACGTTGATATTCGGATCCGTCTTGACGTATGATTGAACTTGAATAAGTCTTTGATGATTGTAGCGGTATATGCCATACTCAAATGTAAAAGGACCTATAAAATATGTCCTTACAAATCTCTCCATATGTCTATGTCAGTACAAAATAAAAACATCCGAATTATAAAATCAAAATGCCTATACAAATCTAATACCCTCCCATGATCCCCAAACTTAAAAATGTGCTAAACATGTAACTCTAAAACTTTCTTAAAAAATTTTCAACTTCAAATGTTTAAATATTTAAGCTTTTGTCATTAGGGTGTGCAAAATAATGATCTTCAATTTTGTACCTGTGACAACCCGCCATTCGAAATGGGGGGTGGCCAGCCCGATACTCCTAAATAATGGAATCATGGATGGAATCATTCTCAGCATCACAACAAAATAAGAAGTATACAGGATAACCACTCCTTATTTTAAAAAAACGGGTTGCCAAAAATTTTGGTTTTAAAGTTAAAGAAAAGAATTTAAACAACCCAACTAAAAAAGAAAGTGGAAATCCAGATTAAATTATACTACATACCCACAAATATACAATAAGGGACCGAATATGCTGTCGGCCACAGACTCATACAACAATGTTAAACAAGTTCAATAATTTACATAATACATTACATTAATCAATTACAAAAGCTTGGGCCTCTCGCCCGAGTAACAAGAACCCAATCCTGACTAGAGTGCAAGAATGACGTCGTCAATTTCAAAATGTCCCGTAATACCCGCAAAGCATCACGGCTCGTCAAAAACACCGGGATAGGAAGTCAGATCAGGCATCCTTGCGGCGGAGTACCTGAGCGGATACAAGATGCAAGCACAACAAGAAATATGAACGGGACAGGGCCCGGTTCTATATGATTACCAAACGAATAAAGAGTAAGACAGTTATGAATAATAAATCATGAAGAAAGAGAAATAAGAATCTACCTACACAATTTAAAACATAAGCTAAGCAGGAAAATAAAATGAGTAACATTAATCTAAAACTTTCGTCATATGCACCAATTATCTCATGTATCTTTTCCTTAATAGGAATATATATATATATATATATATATATATATATATATATATATATAACCACAATTTTATGCTCTTTATGGCATTTTTATCTCAATTTTACCTTTTGTAAAAATCCTTTCCTTATCAGGAAAATAATCATTTTCAAATGCTCTTTGTGGCTTTTAAATGTGCTATTTGTGGCACTTCATGATGCCCTTTATGACATATAATCCATCAAGTCCCACTTGATTATGAATAGTTATATTTATATACATATAACGATTCTAAGACCGCCCGTCCGGGTTTCCCCACTGTGCGCGCCCCTAAATGACCATCATCTTCCAGGGCCTTTCATAAGACAACCTGGGCACCTATAACGCAAAACGTCGGGAAGCGGCCATGTGCCTGCGGGGTAGTCATAACCACACCCTACCTACCCATCGCAGAAATTATACAACACAAACGCTCACATGGCCTAGGACTATATCCACCCTGCATTCATTATCCAGGGGGCTTCACCTTACGTGCGAACTTCCCTTATGATGTCATTTAGAGAGGGTGTGTTCCAACCATTTTTATTTACCATTTTCAAAATCAAGTAAATTATCATTTACCAAATTCATGATTAAGTAAATTATCATTTACCATCATCATACCATATCCATTTCATTTCCATTTATATGTATGTTTCGTTTTATTTGAAACCATCCTATCTACGTTATTGTAAATAAGTCACCTTATTATCCGGAGCCATACGATAAATTATATCGTTACCACAACCTCAAAAGAGTAAATAAACTCTTAATTATCTCCAAACATTTGGGGGTATTACTTTAAAACCCCAATACTATCATACCTCAAAGTAATGAAGAAACTTTCAATTTATTCTCCGAACACACTTTTATGGTGTTATTATGAACCATCAAGGTTAACATAGCTCAATTGAGCTTCTGAAATCTCCCAACATTCTTTGTGGTGATAATATAAACCATCAAAACTAATATAGCTCAATTGAGCTTCTAAAGTCTCCCAAACATAACACTACATCTCCTAGTTTCATAACAATCAACTAGAAGAAAAGATTGCCCTAGCATCAATAGGCACAACCCCGAAAAAGTCCCCACATAACCCATTCCTAATGTAGGGAAATCAACTAACTCATCTCACACTCTAGGACTCTAAGTTTACTTCATTCAAGAAGGTTCCTAAGTCCTAAGCTTAAAGAAAAAGTAGAAAAATTGAGTTAAATAAAATTAACTCAAAAACACCATGAATCCGAATCGATTCTCCCTAGGGCCGAATCGATTCCCCCTAGCGAATCGATTCGCCCAAACAGCAAATCGGTTCGGACATAAGACCTGGGATTCGGCAACCGCCGGTTAACACTCGGAACATGAGAACACGACGAACCACTACTTTTCTACCAACACTACTCGACTCTGTCAAATCATTTTTTAACTCCAACATTTTTTACTCAAGCAAATAATTAGACTCTTTCAATTTTAGTGCTCAAGAAAATAATTATACTCTTTCAATTTTAGTGACTCCTTATTTAAATTTGAATTATTCTTATAAGGTTATCACGTTCTCCCTTAAAATACGCACACTTATCCCTAAGAGTCTCCTCACGTGCCACAAACTCATCAATTAAAATATTTTGATCCACTTTGGCTCAAACACAAATCCTAGAATTTTTAAAGTCCTCCAGTTCTTTTTCTAAAACCAGGACTCTATCATCACTCTTCTTTTTGGATAATTTTAAAGCATTCAATTCATGGTCTAAAGAAATAAATTTCTCATGATAAAAATCTCTTTGATTTTGAACTGTTTGCAAAAGATCCATCGCGAATTTAAAATAAAGAATTTTCTTTTTCCAAAACTTTAATTCTTTTAGCAAACGTCAAATTCAAACTATTTAAATCATCAAAACTCTGACTTGGTCATTAAAGGGGGGCATCCGATTACATAAGTGCTCCATCGCAAATATTACAATTTTTCACAAAATAATTTTTTCAAAAAAAATCAATATCACACAAATTTTTGCAAATATAGGAATACACAATAAATTAGTGTAACCTACTCTGATACCAATTTGAAAAAGTAGTGATTGCTTAAAAAGATCTGATACTAATTTGTAAATGTGGTGATCGCTTAAAAATCTCTGATACCAATTTGTAAAAAGATGTGTGATATATCGATTTAAATAAATTCGCAAGGTTCTAATTTAACCTTTATTGAATCCGTGTTAAATTTCAAATCAAATTAATTCAGCCCTAAACAAGCAACTACGTGTGTGTGTCAAACCATCACAAATAAAATTGCTAACTAAAACATTTCAAGAAAAATCCCTTTCGGGCAAAACCTTTTATTTCACTATAAAACAGTAAATCGCAACTTATATAGATTACAATGAAATTTGCAATGATCACTCCTCGGAATAATCACACAGGCACGCAACCTAGAGTCAGCAATGGAACGACCGCAACAATCCACACGAACATGCAGTCGAATTCAGCTAGGAACACCCTTGAGCACTCCCAATCGACATGCAATCGTCATCCATAGATTTACCCTTTCTACAAGAGAAATAACTTCACCAAAGTTGTATCTTTGGTTCCAAAACAATTCACATAAACATCAGGACGTTTTGTGAATTGAAAACAAAGAGGATTAAACCTTTAAACGAAGAAGACAAAGTGATCTGTCGATTTGCAGTGTTTGTAGAACTAAAACGTCTGATCTTCTTTTTTCAAAAATGGAGTGGTTTAACACACTTTATATAAAAAACTTAAGGCGGCACGTCGCTCAAATGAAACAAAAATGTTTTTCGAACGAAGCAGGCTGTTACTCGAACTAGACTTCGCGAGAGATAGCTCTGTCGCTCAAACGACTAGATGATTCGCTCGAACGAGCTGCTTAAAAAAATAATTTTTTATTTCGTCAAAAACTCCTCCTCAACACTTAGAAAAAATATTTTGACGAAAAACTCCGCTTCTACATTTAGAAAATATTTTATAAAAATTATCCCAACACTCTAAGTGAACCTTTAAGGTACTTAAACACAGCCTTTCCAAAATTAATCTCCTAAAAGGTTGAATGTTGAAGAACATTAATATTAGGATCTGTCTTGACGCTTGATTGAACTTGAATAAGTCTTCGTCGGTTGTAGCGGTATACAACATACTCAAATATAAACAGGACCTATAAAATATGTCCTTACACTTTCAATATCCCCCTTTGGTTATTTTTGGAACAAACCAAGGTGAGACTCAAATAAAAACACACACATGCAAATACATAACTCAACTATGCACATGATTCCTAAAAAAAAGAAGAGTACATGATTCAACTAACAACATGTGTCGTAAAAAGAAGGGTACAAATTCAACTAACAACATGTATTTTAAAAAACTCAAATACATACAAAAAAATAGGATTCTCATATATCTTCCTAATAAACAAGCACATAAATAACAAGAGTCTCAAATTCTCCCCCTATTTGTCACAAAGGGACAAAAGGTAGGAAAGAATCCTACAAAAAAGATGTTAGTGCTACAAGATAATATGATAAAATATATACTAACATATAAGCCTAACATGTATTAATTTCTTGATAGTTATAAACACCTAAACATTCGAAGTGTTTCAAAACGATGGTTGTCTAAAGGTTTTGTAAACAAATCTGCTAATTGGTATTTTGTATTAAGGTATTCAATATTTATTTACTTTTTTCGATTGATTCTCGAAGAAAATGTTCTATCATTTCAATATATTTTGTTCAAGAATGAAAAATTAAATTTTTAGACATATTTATAGCACTTTGATTATCACAAAGAATCAGGGCAGAAGATTTATTTAAACTATAGTCTTTCAGCGTTTGTTTCATTCACCGAAGCTAGGTACAACAACTACCAACCACAATGTATTCGGCTTCTGCTAATCAAAGCAAAATGCAACTTTTCTTTTTATAGGACCACAAGACAAGGTTGTGTCCTAATTAAAAATAACCACCTGAGGTGGTTTTACTATCATCCGTATAACCTGTACAATCGGCATCCTTATACCTAATTATCTTATAGTCGGTGTCAAAATTGTAGAGAATACCATAGTTTATTGTTCCACTTGTGTATTTTAAAATATGTTTAATAACATTTAAGCTAGACTCTTTTGGTTCCCATTGGTATCTAGCACAAACACCCACGCTATGCATTATATTTGGTTTACTCGTAGTTAAATAAAGGAAACGTCCTATCATGCTACTATATAATGTAAAATTTATCTTTTTTCCGAATAGGTCTTTAGAAAAATTTGATAGAAGGACTCATAGGAGTTCTAGCAGTTTAGAATAGTCAAACAAAAAAGTTTAATTATATCTGAAGCATATTCATAGCAAATAAAGATAAGGTCTGGTTTTTGAGCTACTTGGAGGCCTAAAAAGAATTATAATTCCCTCATCATAGACATTTGAAATTCAGATTTCATGATATTAGTAAAGTTTTTAGCTTCCGAGGGAGAAGTCGACCCAAAAACTACATCCTCACTGTAAACTTGAGCGATTAATAAATAATTTGTGTTACGTTTGACAAACATTTTTAGGTCTACTCCCCCATGGTTAAAGTCGTTTCCCATTAGAAAAGTTGCTAACCTTTCATACTAAGCAAGGGGACTTGTTTTAAACCATAAAAGAGCTTTCTTTAGTCTAAAAACATGATTAGGAAAGAAGAGACCGAGAAAGCCTTTAGGTTTTTCTGATTTAAATTACCAATTAAAAATGCAGATTTAACATCCATTTGATATAGTTTAAAGTTTAAATGGCAAGACACAACAAGTAACAGTCTAACAGATTCTAGTCTAACAATCGGAGCAAAGGTTTCATCAACATCAATTATATAAATTTGAGAATAACCTCGTGCAACTAGCCTAGCTTTGTTTCTTAATACGTTACCAAATTCATCACATTTGTTTTTAAATATCCATTTTGTTCTTATCACGTTAGTGTGAGTGGGATGAGGCACTAAATACCACACATCGTGTAGTCTAAATTGTCCTAATTATTCTTGTATAGCAAGCAACCGCGATTCATCTATTAAAGCTTCTTTTATATGTTTAGGTTTAATTAAAGACCCATAAGAAGAAAATAAGGCATTTATAGATTGCGATGTAGTCCTTATCAGGTGGCTAACATCACCTACAATATTTTTCTTAGGGTGATTTTACTTGACCCAGTTAGGAACATCAGGTCCATTAGGTGGTAGAGAGTTAGAATCACTATCTATTGACTGTTTTTGAAAGTCTTCAATTTCAGAATCATCAACAGGTAGGGAATTATCACTTTTTTCCAAGTGATGGGCAACAATACCATTTACAACAATGTTAATGGATTCCATGATAATTTTTATTTTTAAGTTATACACACGATACGCACTACTATTTTTAGAATATACTAAAAAGATAGCTTTATCTCCCCTAGTGTCAAATTTGGACATGTGTTCTGTATCTTTAAAAACATAACATTTTCTACCAAAGACCCTAATATATTTCAGATTTGGTAGTTTCCCGTACCAAATTTCATAAGATGTCAGTTTGCTATTTTTTCGTTAATACACCTAATTAAAAATGTGACATGCAGTTTGAGTAGCCTCCACCCAAAAGTATTTCGATAAATTCTTAGCATAAAGTAAGACGCGAGCCATTTCTTATAGGGTTCAGTTCTTGATTTTTGCTATATGGTTTTTTGAGGGGTTTTGGGTGCACTAAATTCGTGTTAGTACCCATTTCCTATGCAGTATTCAACAACACTAGTGTCTTTAAATTCTCCACCACTGTCACTACGAATCCAAGTTACTTGGATGTCCTTCTCATTTTCAATTCTTAAAAGAATTCTTATAATTTTTTGAAACGTATTTGATTTTTCATTCATAAAATCCACCCAAGTAACTCTAGTAAGGTTATCGATAATGATAAGGATATAGGAATTATTACACATACAAGTAGTTTTAGACTAGACCATTAAATCCATGTGAAATAATTCTAAAGGTTGAGAGATTAACACATCTTTCAATTTCTTGTGAGGGGTTTTGTGCATTTAAGTGACACCCCGCCTAATTAAGTACCGGGTGATCAGTCCTTTATTAAATTAAAATCAAGGTGAACGGTATGTTCATTCTTAGCATCATTGTCGCAAAATAAATTTCCGGTTTAAACACCCTAATTAATTAAGCTAAGTGACAAAATAATTTAAACCTTATCTTTGTTTTATTTAATTCCATTACGAAAACCTTTTTCCAATGATTAACAGTTAAGAAACGCATCAATGTTAAAGATGGCAATCAACACACAAGAATTTAACCATTCAAATAATATAATACCAAGTTTAAAAACTATAAATGCCATCATCCTGACAGGAATTAAATCCCAAAGAGTACTAAATACTGAAAATAAAAGAACATAAATCTCTAACAAATCCAACTGAATAGGGAAATGGGCAATTAATCAGAACTAAAATAAGAGTATAGTCAATAACGAGGTCGTCTAGGCAATGGTCTGCAACTCCCACATAAGTTGCAGTGCGTCCGTTCCATGGAATCTAAGCATGACGTCCCTGTGGCTGGGCACCTGTAATACATACATATACATATACAAGAGATAGAAAAAGATAGGAAACGGGTCAGAGCCCGAGTGTAAAACAATTTTAAAAAAATAGTTTAGCAAGTATTTAGAATGCTTACCGGATAATGCAATAACCATGTTAGTGTGCGACACTCTCTTGAGAATTCTCACCTCTCTTCTAGTGTGCACGCCTACCGTACTAATAAATCTCATAAGTTTCTCTAACTTATTCTTCATAAGGTTTTATCAGGTGGAAAGCGAACTTATGATATTTAGTTTAGGAAATCATTCTCTTCAAGATTTCTTACGTTATTTAGAACAACTCATTTCCCTTATAAAGTTCCCGAACACTTATAATAAAATTGAAGAATTTATTCATTAATTATCTACTTATACGGACAGTAGAAAGTTCCCATATAGATATACATATATATATTAGTCACACATATAACATATATACTAACGGCACCCCACATAAAACCTATGGTGCTGGCATACTCTGCTATCAAGTCCCCGTATCACACAAACTAAGGGAAATACTAGTCCGGAATCACTCTTGAACTGTATTAACACAATACACAAACAAATGGAGACGAAGCATAGTTCCAGGTTCTAAGAGGTCATCACATACCCTCACGCCTCTTAGAACATTTGACTATCATTTTTAGATAGCCTGTATCGAGGATACTATCTTCTAGGGTACGAGTCAATATTACCCATAAAGATCCAATCGAGATAAGACTGTCCCGGTGCGAAAACCTCCGTGATAACACGTAGCCCGGGTATGATTTTTACATAAATACATAATATATGCACAATCACATAGTCATATATATAAATATTCACATTTTCTAACTTTGGTGCGCCCACGATCCATAATTATAATTATCCGTTCTTAGCACAATTTACTCAATTATCTCGCGTAACGGTTTCGTCTCTTTTATTCTCATATAAAATTTATTTCATACGTACTTCTCATCTCTCGAAGTATTCTATCTCACTAAGTATAATTTCAGTAGGTATACCATCTTTAACCTTCTGGCCTAAGTCTTTCAGGAGTCCCTCGATTTATTAACTAATTTACTCACAATCTCTAATGTGTACCAAAATTCCCCGTTAACCCACTATTTCGTCCCATATTAAATTTCATTCAACGGGGTTTATTTAGATCCTAATGGTCTTCCTCACGACTCCTCATATTCTACAAATAATAAGCAAGGGTTCCTACGTAATTAAACCGGATTGAAGGAAAAGGGGAAAATATGCAATTTTCAGAAGGGGTCGATCGATCGATCATTGATCACCGATGTTCTTGGGTCGATCGATCGATTGAAGCAGTTCTTACCCAAAAACTGCAATTTCAACCTACGGGTTTCAACCGATAATCTTCTCCAAAACTCCATTTAAAATTCCCAAACTTCCAAATAAGGTTACTACTGGTTCTCTCTCTCTCTCTCTCTATATATATATATATATATGCATGCATTTCTACGTAAGACATGTATAATTACTTCAATGGAATTGAATTAAAGGGCCAAATTGTATTAACTATCAAGAACCCTAATTTTCGTAAAACTTCCATTCTTTTAAATTTCTTTTCCAGATTTCTTGCTTCTTATCTCATACCAATTCGTGGGTTATCATCTACGTATGATTGGGATGTCTAGAAGATAATTATTTCCACCAAAACATGTGATTAAATCCTCAAATTCTTCAATGGAACATGTATATAGCAATCCTAATCTAACATGGATGAAACAATAACTAAAAGAAAAGCAAGATCGATACTTGCCTGGAATTTGAGTTTCTGATGTGTGGACGAAAGAGGTATGGTTGCGTTCCTCGTCGCGCGATCTACGCTTTGGTGGTGGTGGTGGTGGCGGTGTAAACGATTGAGTCTTTGGTCTTGAATTGCTTGGAAAGCTCACCCACTCCTTCTCTAATGGCCGTTCTTTGATTTTGTGTTTGTTAACCCTAGAAGGAAACTCCTAAAGGCTGATTTGTACTTAGGAAATTTGTGGGTTTAATTACCCAAAAATGTCAAATGTCTATAATACCCTCCCGGGATGCCAATTAGGCCTAAAAATGCCCCGAGACCCAAACTAACCCCCCGAGTACATTATTTTGACTATCTCGACCCTTCCAAATGCATTGGCGCACTCGAAATGACCATACGGGCGACATATAATTTATTCACTTTTAATAATAATAATTTAGTCCTGACACGACACGGGCGCGTCCCAACTTAAATTTCCATAATTTCCATTTTATTCACTCGTGACAATTTTTATAAAAATCAGTCTTATATATTACTTTACTCATTTAGTAATATTCGACAACTTCCCAATAATTACTAACTCTCGTCACGCTAGTACATATTTAAAACAAATTTTCGGATTAATATTAAATTAATTTATCTCAATTAAATTTAATAAATCCCTAAATTTAAAAGCCATAAAAATACGGGGTATTACATACTTCCCCCCTAATACCGGAATTTCGTCTCGAAATTCGAAAAATAAGGCCTACCTAGTAAACACATCTGGATACTTTATCAGTATGCAAACTATCTACATAGTAAGGCGATCAATCACTATAGCCCTCGTCTCACAATAAGCTTGTTAAACACTCTCATTAACGACACGTTACATTGTGCTCCTAGCCGACGAAATTCGCATAATACGAGCCTATACATCATTGACTTCCATTATCAATATTGTTAGGAGGCCATACCTCACCACGTGTCAACTACTCGTATTTTTTTAATTGCAAAACTCCTATGCTGAGAGAAGTTATATGAACATCTGGCCACTTTTGTCAGTTATTTAAATATCGATTTCCGGTTACGAAATTCTAAGCCGCCTAAAACAGTTCGTGGTAATTCCACCTTAGTCATTGGATTATTCTCGACCGATCCAAAATTCTGATTATCCGCTCACCTCTAAACATACGGAGGGAGAATAGTTAAGGTTTTTCCACACCAAAACCTCAATAAACACCTCATTCGCGACAAACAGGTACAAGTGCTTCCGCGAGACTCTACCTTACTATACTTCACTTGCTAGCTATATCCGTTGTCGAAATAAAAAGATCACCAAGATTCCAAAATTACCTTCACGGGTCTCTACTAATCTTTAATCACTGTGCGCGTACTCCCCGGTTATGGGTGATATATCCTACCCAAAATGAAACATTATCCTCGCTGCTTCCTGAAATCCCATATTGAAGGTGGGATTCCAAATTCTCATCCCGATTCAGAAAATAATACCGTGTAGGACCACGTACCGGTGCGATCCTTCCTTTCAAAGGAAGACTGGGCACATTAGTTAATATTGTAAATCACCCCAAAGGAATATCAATCACTTCCTTATTGGATAACTTGTTCTACATGTTCGGATGAACCCTTGATCTTTCCTTGAGGGTGGAAACCCATCCAAGAAACTTTATCAACTTTACCGGCCTCTTCCATTACAGGAATTGTTGATAGCCACAAAATTCTCTAGTTGATCCTCTTATTCCAACCGTTTTCTATCTATGAGTAGTGCATACAGAGACTACTCACTATGTCCCGCTCGACATCCACTTCTACTTGTAATGTCTCACATTAAGTGACACTTAATACTCCCCTTCTTTCCTTGTGTATACTGAAAGTTTCGACCCATGCACTTTTCTCCATGATGTGCACTTCCGGACCTTTTATACCATACTAGCATCTTCACTCTTTGTACGCATCAGTCGCTCTCAACATTTGACTAATTACAACTCCGCTCTGAGTGTTTTTCATAATAATTAAATTCTACCCTTCTCAAGGGATACCCCTTTTTAAATGTCTTCCCAAAGCTTTCCAACCAGATTCGGTGTGCTACTCTGAACACAAATATATGGATTTATCATCTTTCACACGGTTCCCAATCCACTCTACCACTTCCACTTCGTTATGTTAATTGCACAAACATTTATTCCACACGTCTATTTCCACGTCCCTTTAACTCGGACGATTTTGACATCAGCTAACTAGGATGCCCACGCACCCTATAAACCGTGCATACAAGCGTAAGAATCACCAACGATTCACACATAACACCCAATTATTTATTTTCCTAGTGCTCACAACGTTATTACAACACTTGGGTACTCTCAATCACCCTAGAAATTGAAATATTCAATCCTCCTTATCATTGTTCCACCCCTCAACTCGCGGTGATAAAACAAAACTTTCAATGCTTTCTTTCCACATAACCGGCTCCACTGACCTTAATTTATAATTCAACTTCCAATTTACAGAGATAATTACGTGCTCCTACTACGAGCGAGGTACCAAACTCATAGACTAATGAGCAACCATCTTCCTATTTCCAACCTTACGCTAAGTTTCATGCGTGGAATGTCTCGCAAAGCGAAATCCAAATAAGGAACCCCTCCGATACACTACTACCTAGCATTGTCGGTTATCGAAATCCGTTAGGCCCTCCGTCCATAACATGTACCCCTTTATTCCGTCTCTTGATAGAAAAAGTTACATCTCCTCCCGTAATTATGCTTAACAAAGAACATTTTGCCAATTGTACAATCGATCAGTATTGGTGGTAATCACATTCCATAAACCTCGAATACCTACAATCGGGGTTCTCGAAATACTGTCCCCAAACATATGGGTACAACTCTTAACTCTCACATCTCTAAAGGATAGATATATCAATGCGCTCTACCTAACACCAAGTCCTGAGTGCTAAACATAATAATGAGTTAAATCTTTTTGCTCAATAGTAGACCCAATACATATTGAATCATAAAAACAAAGTCCCTACACACACCGGGATCGAATATTTCGGAACCACTATCCCCTCCAAAATATCTAAAATAGATAATATAAATGCGAGTCCGGCTCTCTCACAGGTGAGGCCTCGCAAGAACAAAACATGCTGCACTAATGCAACCACTCCGATAGCCTTGAAATAACTGCCTACTATCGTACTAACCATTACTATAAAGTTGTAACCAAGATAATATCATAATCATATATCACATCACTAAAACGAGTAATCAGAATAAAGTATATAACACTATTAATACACGCATTCATTCTCCATGGATATCACTAAGGATAATCCCGCTACACTAGGGAAAATATTAACATAATAATAACGTTTATAGTCATACGCACTAAACTCGTCTCAGATGCTAATCTAGCAATGAACAAAATATAGTGACTCGATCGTATTATATAAAATATGCCTTATCCTCCGAGGATAAAACTCATACTTCTACCTTGGCAATCGTCTTGGCTACTTAATGGTCTTCCGAACATAACGCACCTGTCTGAACCAAATCGAAAATTATATTAACCATTTCCCTTGTAAGCACCATACCCTAGCCCTTATTCTCGCTTCGAATTTTTTTAGCTCATGTGGTTTTACTCCCCACAAAATACCTCAACACATAACCCACTTATCTCCTAAAATACATTCAGAAACTCACGAACGATTGGATTCAAATCCAGGAGAATCACAATCTCCTTAGAGGTGTCCTCCTCTATGTAGTACACACGGGTGGAAGATACTCCCTATGGCCGAGGTATCGCCTCCAAAACATCTCCTGCCCCGCAATGGGTAAGATAATACTCCTACTAAAATAATTTATCATGGCTCTGTACGCAGCAAGCCAATCCATGCCAATAATGACGCCGTGCTCACGTATGACTAAAACTAGTATGGCTGTAGGTAAAAATAAAACTACCAAACTATATACGTACACCTTGGCATATAAATAAAATTAAAGACCCTCCCTAATAATGAGTTTACGCATGATACCATACTCTCAATAATGTCTAAAAATCCTAAGGTCAGTGCAAAGTGAGTATCTATGAAATAATGTGACGCCCCAGTATTGAATAAAATTTGTCCCATTGTACTAGAAGGAAGGAACGTACCATCAATGGCTGATGATGGCTGCTGAATTTCATTATGCTGGATGTCATACACACATTCGTACTGTTTCTTCCCTTGCCCCTGCTGCTGGGGTATCTTACTCTTATCTGGGCAATCCTGCCTCCGGTGACCCATCCTACCGTAATCGAAGCATCTACCTCTAAACTATTTCATTTTACGGATCTGTTGGTTTTGGTACGGTTGTACAATTCCACTTTTTCCTTGGCCTTGTTGGCCTTATTGAGAATCTTGATAAAAAATGACATCTGGTTGAGGACAGGCCCTCCACTTGTGACCCGTTTGTACACACTTATAGCAGAGTCCTGAAAGTTCTCGCTGGTTAGGTTGAAGTTCCTCTCCAGCCTGATATGGACAAGTTCGACGTTCATGACCATCCATTCCACATTTAAAACACCTCTTTGTGACTTCACTCTGACCCTGACTTTGTTGGCCCTGACGCTTTTGGGTTTCCCTGCACAATTTGTTACCTTCGTGGCTTTTATGGTCTTGAGGAGCTTATTGTTGCAATTTTAGTGTCTTCGCACACTTATTATTTCTAGTTATGATAGATTGACTATACTCTCTAGATATTTTGCCCCCTATAAGCTGTGTGCTGCGTTCTTGATACTGTAAGACCGCAGTGGTAACTGCCTGTGCCACAATACTTGCTAACTCGACGGTTGATACTCTCTCTAGAGACACCTGAGGTGTGAGCTGACCTTGCTCATTGAATCCCCTAACAACATTAGCTTGTTCTTCTTGACGATCCATCTAAAATTTTAAATAATCTGGATGAGTTCATCATTCACATACACAAATCACAGAAGCACGAATTTCCAACGCATAAAGATGAATACAACATTCCTAATATTAGGTCTCTAAATCAAAGACCCTAAGATGGAAATGAAGTAAACCGTACATATCCTAAAGGACACAAGAACCTGATGCTCTGATACAACCAGTGACACCCTGCGTAATTAAATACCGGGTGATCAGTCCTTTATTAAATTAAAATCAAGGTGAACGGTTGGTTCATTCTTAGCATCAGTGTTGCAAAATAAATTTCCAGTTTAAACACCCTAATTAATTAAGCTAAGTGACAAAACAATTTAAACCTTATCTCTGTTTTATTTAATTCCATTATGAAAACCTTTTTCCAATGATTAACAGTTAAGAAACGCATTAATGTTAAAGATGGCAATCAACACACAAGAATTTAACCATTCAAATAATCTAATACCAAGTTTAAAAACTATAAATGCCTTCATCCCGGCAAGAATTAAATCTCAAAGAGTACCAAATACTGAAAATAAAAGAATATAAATCTCCAACAAATCCAACTGAATAGGGAAATGCGTGATTAATCAGAACTAAAATAAGAGTAGAGACAACAACGAGGTCGTCTAAGAAATGACCTGCAACTCCCACATAAGCTGCAGCGCGCCCGTTCGAAGGAATCTAAGCATGATGCCCCTGTGGATGGGCACCTATAATACATACATATACATATACAAGAGAGAGAAAAAGATAGGAAACGGGTCAGAGCCCGACTGTAAAACAGTTTAAAAAAATAATTTAGCAAGTATTTAAAATGCTTACCGGCTAATGCAACAACCATGTTAGTGTGCGACACTCTCTCGAGAATTCTCACCTCTCTTCCAGTGTGCACGCCTACCGTACTTATAAATCTCGTATGTTTCTCTAACTTATTTTCCATAAGGTTTTATCAAGTGAAAGGCGAGGTTATGATATTTACTTTAGGAAATCATCCTCTTCAAGATTTCTACGTTATTTAGAATAACTCATTTCCCTTATAAAGTTCCCGAACACTTATAATAAAATTGAAGAATTTATTCATTAATTATCTACTTATACGCATAGTATAAAGTTCCCATATAGATATACGTATATATATTAGTCACACATATAATATATATACTAATGGCACCCCACATTAAACCTATGGTGTTGGCATACTCTGCTGTCAAGTCCCCGTATCACACAAAATAAGGGAAATACTAGTTCGGAATCACTCTCGAACTGTATTAACACAATACACAAACAAATGGAGGCGAAGCATAGTTCCAGGTCCTAAGAGGTCAGCACATACCCTCACATCTCTTAGAACATCTGATTATAATTTTTAGATAGCCTGTATATAGGATACTATCTTCTAGGGTACGAGTCAATATCCCCCATAAAGGTCCAATCGAGATAAGACTGTCCCAGTGCGAAAACCTCCGTGATAACACGTAGCCCGGGTATGATTTTTACATAAATACATAATATATGCACAATCACATAGTCATATATATAAATATTCACATTTTTTAACTCAGGTGCGCCCACGATCCATAATTATAATTATCCGTTCTTAGCACAATTTACTCAATTATATCGCGTAACGGTTTCGTCTATTTTCTTCTCATATATAATTTATTTCATACTTACTTCTCATCTCTCGAAGTATTCTATCTCACTAAGTATAATTTCAGTAGGTATACCATCTTTAACCTTCTGGCCTAAGTCTTTCACGAGTCCCTCGATTTATTAACTAATTTACTCACAATCTCTAATGTGTACCAAAATTCCCCGTTAACCCACTATTTCGTCCCATATTAAATTTCATTCAACGGGGTTTATTTAGATCCTACTGGTATTCCTCACGACTCCTCATATTCTATAAATAATAAGCAAGGGTTCCTACGTAATTAAACGGGATTAAAGGAAAAGGGAAAAAATATGCAATTTTCAGAAGGGGTCGATCGATCGAGGGAATGGGGTCGATCGATTGATCATTGATCGATCGATGTTCTTGGGTCGATCGATCGATTGAAGCAGTTCTTGCCCAAAAGCATCAATTTCAACCTACGGGTTTCAACTAATAATCTTCTCCAAAATGCCGTTTAAAATTCCAAAACTCCCAAATAAGGTTACTACTGGTTCTATATACATATATGCATGAATTTCTACATAAGACATGTATAATTACTTCAATGGAATTGAATTAAAGGGCCAATTTGTATTAACTATCAAGAACCCTAATTTTCATAAAACTTCCATTATTTTAAATTTCTTTTCCAGATTTCTTGCTTCTTATCTCATACCAATTTGTGGGTTATCCTCTATGTATGATTGGGATGTCCAGAAGATAAGTATTTCCACCAAAACATGTGATTAAATCCTCAAATTCCTCAAATTCTTCTATGGAACATGTGTATAGTAATCCTAATCTAACATGGATGAAACAATAACTAAAAGAAAAGAAAGATAGCTACTTGCCTGGAATTTGAGTTTCTGATTTGTGGACGAAAGAGGTATGGTTGCGTTCCTCGTCGCGCGATCTACGCTTTGGTGGTGGCGGTGTAAACGGTTGAGTCTTTTTCTTGAATTGCTTGGAAAGCTCACCCACTCCTTCTCTAATGGCCGTTCTTTGATTTTGTGTTTGTTAACCCTAGAAGGCAACTCCTGAAGGCTGATTTATCCTTAGGAAATTCGTGGGTTTAACTACCCAAAAATGTCAAATGTCTATAATACCCTCCCGAGATGCCAATTAGGCTTAAAAATGCCCCAAGACCCAAACTAACCCTTCGGGTACATTATTTTGACTATCTCGACCCTTCCGGACGCATTGACGCACTCTAAATGACCATACGAGAGACATATAATTTCTTCACTTTTAATAATAATCATTTAGTCCTGACCCCCGACTTAAATTTTCATAATTGCCATTTTATTCACTCATGACAATTTTTATAA
This sequence comes from Sambucus nigra, assembly GCA_949130495.1. Taxonomy (NCBI): domain Eukaryota; kingdom Viridiplantae; phylum Streptophyta; class Magnoliopsida; order Dipsacales; family Adoxaceae; genus Sambucus; species Sambucus nigra. The sequence goes on along the minus strand of OX422215.1, from coordinate 186,883,542 downwards.
AAATCAATCTTATATATTACTTTACTCATTTAGTAATATTCGACAACTTCTCAATAATTACTAACTCTCGTCATGCTCGTACATATTTAAAACAAATTTCCGAATTAATATTAAATTAATTTATCTAAATTAAATTTAATAAAACCCTGAATTTAAAAGTCATAAAAATGGGTATTACAATTTTACCAATTTGACACCGTCCACAAATAAATTATTTTATTTTGAAAATTTTTGGTAGATCACAAACAAGTTGTTGACTAGTTAATGTAGACAAGTTATCATAGTTAATGTGTCCTAGTCTTTTATGCCACAAGTTTAAGTTATTTAACTCAGCGGATAAACAATTTTCAACATCTTTGTTTCGATTAAGGACATAATAGTTACCGGGCATTCTTTAAGCATAAAGAATATTTTTCCCTCGAGGTTAACAATTTTGCACTTATATATAGAAAAGTTAATGGTGTGGTCTGCGTCACAAAACTAGCTTATACTAAGCAAGTTGGCTTTAAGTCCCCTAACCAGTAAAGCCTCATCCAAGTTAGGGAGCCGATCAACCATGATTGTTCCTTTGCCTATGATCCATGAGTTTTTATCATTTCCAAAAGTCACATTTCCTCCAATAAAAGTTATGAAGGAGGAAAATTTTGATTTTCCCCAGTCATCTACCTAAAACCACCCAAATTTAGGTACGACTGAGAGTTTTTATATGAAGTATTTAATGCTGAAATGACAATATTACATCTCAATTATTAATTTAATTTGTTTTTTCGAATCCAAATTTCCTTAGTTTTTGGAAATTTTTTTTAGTCTTCGAAGCCATTGGCTTAGTAGGTGTGGGTTTCTTAATGGGTTTGGCCTTTATAGCTATCTTGGGTATATTAGAATTCCCACCTATTCTATTTTGTTTTAGATTTTTATAAGAATTTTGTTTCTAAATGGCCAATTTTACAGCAGGAATCATAATGATACACCTGCCTATCAACAAATTTAGCTTTAAAAGGTATTCAGGGTTTATTAGTATTGGCACCTATTTTATTTAGATTTAACCATTTAAAATATAATTTTTCTAAATGGCTAGATTTACGACATAAGTTATAATGATAAATCTGCCTAGCATGACAGTGATATCAAATCTGAGGTTGATTTTTGACATGAGGAATTGATATGCGAATATTGGATGATTCTGGATAGTCTTTAATGGAGTTAACATAGTTTGTTTCAAAAACTTATTTTTCATCAAAACTAGTTCCTTCTTTATCCATGCGAGTCTTTCTAGGATCAACCATTCATTTGACCACATGGATAGAAGTGACATATGTGTATATTTTTTTCAAAGTTTCTTCTAATTCAAATTGTGATTTTCAAAATCATTTAGGATAGACTTGTGCTTTTCTTCTAACAAATGAATATTTTTAGTTATTTTTAAAAATAATTTCTCAAGTAAAAGATTATCAGATTCGAGATCTTCCATTAACATAGCTGATTCATTAAAAAATAGGAGAACTTGATTATTTAAAACATCAATTTTAGATAGGAACCTAGAATTGATTTTGCCTAACTGTGTGTACATTTTCAAAGTTGATTTGTACATTTTCTTAAAACTGAAATCATCATCACAATAGGAGATGATTCATTATATAAGTCAGTTTTATCATCCCAATTAGAGTTGCAATCATACAAAGTTTTGGAAATAATGGCAGTAGTGTGTTTGTGTTCATGGGTACAATAGGTAAAGAGTTGTCATCAATAGGTGGCACATGATTGTCTACGAAAAGATCAGAATAATCAGACATAGTAGATAGCTTATCAAACTCATTTTCAGACTCATTGATACACATAGAAGAAAATGCCATAAAGTTATTTTAACCTTCATTACTGTCACTATTCGAACTATTATCCTACATTTTAGACATATGGGACTTATTAGAATATTGCCATTTTATTTTTGCAAAATATTTATTAGCATAATGACCAAAATCATTACACTTCCTACATTGAATAGTATTATATCTTTATTATTGTCAAATTTATCAAAATTTTTCTTCTGGCTTATTTGTATAATTGGGTTGGCCTTCTCTAGAAGCAAATTTGTTCCTATACTTAACAAATTTCCTCAAGTGTTTAGATGAAAGAGAAATTTTATTATCTAATAACTCAAGGGAAACAGTAGAGTCATCCAAATTAAATACCGAAGAAACAAAATCATAGCTATGTACAATAGATTTAAATACTAAAGAAGGTTATGTAGTGTGTACATGTGCTTTGCCTCTTTGATTTTGATTTAAGGCAGTTTGCAATTCAAACGTGTTTTCATTTTACTACACTACAGTCGAGGTATCATATGTAGATGATGCATTCATCTATATCACGTATCTTCATATCAAAACTAGGAAGCAAAAACGTAAGTATCTTAGTGTAAATTTTAGAATCAGCATACACAATGCCATTTGCATGCAATTGATTAACTACATCTTGTAGTTTAAGATAAAATTTATCAAAATTTCATCTTCTTTCATGAGCATTGTGTCATATAAGTGTACTAAAAGTTGTGATTTAGCCTTTTTAACCCTAGTGTCACCTTCATGGGTAGACATTAGGTGCTGACTTAGATGTAGTGCATGATGAGATTCTTTTAAACTTAAACTTACCCATAGCTTGGAAATTGACATTTCTGATTTTATTATTATATTGTGAATTTTATTTCTCCTCTTTTATCCATTCGAAAAGGTTTTTTCTGACAAAAATTTAAGCATCACCTTCACAGGTAGGTTCAGTATGTATAATAAAACACGTTTTAATCATGACCCATTCCTCATTTCCCAACTGTTGAATGTGCGCAACTATCCTTACTTTATAGTAAGAAAAATTTGCACCATCAAACATGAGAGGGCGTATAGAACTACCACTAGGGCCATCCATTTAAAAATAGGTTATAAAAGAGTTCAGGATCTTAAAGGGAAAGAAACATTTAAGGAAAATTAATCATGTTGTTCTGATACCACTGGAAACAATCTGATACACTAAAGTGTTAAGATTAAATAAAATCTATTTTAACTCTTTGGTAAAAACCATATTAAAGTTCTAAGATTGAATACACACACACAAAAAAAGTTTGTACTAGTTGATGTTCTATGTAACTGAAAATAATATTTGAATTAGAATGGGATGAGGAGAAACTATAAATACTTAATAATTTGTTCACGAGGAAATTAGCAAACTGGAATACCTCGGGTCTCTTAATTCCCAAACCACTTACAGATTACACCGTGTAAATGAAATATTCTAGCCAATAGAAATAGTACACCAAGGATAACACTACACAACCCCATAACTACTGAATTTTACTAAACACACTAAGATAGTGAACACTTAAGAATCACACAATCAAAGCTTCACAGTCAAAACCAGAGTACTAGTGAAAATGAAACAATTTTTTTAAATATAAATTTTGGTTTAATCAAAACAGTAAAGAATCTAAACTCTAAATCATTAGACATGTAAGGACAAATTTCCAGTTGAGTCAATTTGTATGTGTTGGCTTAATTGGAGACAAAACTATTTAAGTTATAAGATAAAGGTTGTATTTGCGATCCTTCAAGATTATGACGTTTTTGTTGAAGACATAGTGGCCAAGTCGAAATGATCACATCCTATGCCATGTTTCGTGCCATGTTTTCGTCATCAATAGTCCATGGATATATCAGGTATGAAAGATAATATTATGTTGGACCTTGTAAATTTATTATTAAGTGTTAGAATTTTTGCTAAAATATTTTAAATTAACTTGATATGTTTTAAAGAAAAATAGTTTGATTTTTCCCAAGACGTTAAAACGACTTTCCCATGTTGTTTGAATGAGATTTCTAGGTCGTTCGAATGAGACATCTAACAAGGTCACTTTTGACTTGTGTTTCTTTCTCATTTGAAGTTTCGTTATTATCCCGTTTTAATGAGATGTCTATATTGTTCGAACGAGATTTAATGTCGTTCGAACGATCAGAGGTTTTTGAAAAATAACTATTTTTCTTGACAATTTTTCTCTTAACCTTCCACTACTTTTTCATTCAATTTTATAGTGCGGGAGAACATTTTTCCTAGAGAACTTTTCAAACCTTTAGGGAAAAAATTCTCTCTAAGAAGTTCATCCATGTTTAAGACTTTTCCAACATCTTATTGGAAGAAACTTTTAAGAAAAGTCAAAAGTGTTTTCTGTATACACCCAAATAGTTTCATGATCATAGCCTCTACATAATATATATTTTGAGATAAAGGTTTTGACACCATGTTTGTTCTGTACATTTCTATGGATTATTTCTTGCAAAGGTAGCTGTGTTCGTTGGTGTTCATATGGTGGACTCTGTATGCATGACAGTAATAGTTCCCCATTAGTGGATTCTGAGACGTTAGAGGACTCCTGCATTGTCACTAGGTAGATGTTGAAGAAACGAAGAGTGTCAAGGCTTGCGAGGCGAGTCATTGAGTAAGTCTTCTCTCGTGTCCTTGTATTAATTCCATCCTTAGTGGACTTAATGCTGGGCCGTCCGATATTTTTCCCGTTGTGAGTTTTCCTCGTACATTGCGGCATTGTGTTTGTGTATTTTATCTTGCGAATTCTCATCTAAATGCATACTTAGGTTTAACATGATAAAATTGGTTTAATCACAAAAATGACTTAACTGGTGCTTAATTAAATGAGGTAATGTAGTGTATTTTTAATTCAAATTGGAAATATTAATTTGGCAAATTCATGTTTAGTTTGGCTTGCCTAAATTAGAACTTGAATTAAAGTCTTGTTTCAGAAGAGTTAATTTAATTTGAAAGAATATTAAAATTTGGAATATTCCAGTGAACCGTCCCTTTTAAATTGGTATTAGAGCAGGAACAATAATTTATCGCGTTAAGATCTTTTTTAGGTTTGAATATGGAAATTTTTTCATTTTTGAGGTTTCCTGTTTTTGATGGTTCTAACTATGCGTACTGGAAAACGCGTATAAGTCAACACATAAGTTGTTAGATGAGCGAGTTTGGCAATCTGTCGTTAAAGGGTGGTCCCTACCAACGTGTTTAGTAGGAGAAGTTAGAGTTCCTGAACCTATAGAAAGGTGGAGTGAGGATGAGTTAAGCTAGAAAATGTCAATTCTCAAGGTTTATTGCTCTTTTTAGTGCGAACACCGGAGGAGTTCTACTGGATTATGATGTGTGAAGTGTCTAAAGAGGCTTGGGACACACTCCAACTCACCTATGGAGGTCCTAGTGCTGTTAAGGCTTATAAACTCCAAAACCTCACCACTCAATTTAAAACCATTAAAATGGATGAGAGTGAAAACTTAAACGAGTTCTATGCTATATTGTCAAATATTGTGAATTTGTCTTTTAATTTGGGAGAAAAGATACCCGACAAATGTGTGATAAAGAAAAAATTGAGGTCATTACCCGGTAGGTTTAATCCAAAAGTGATCGTTTTGAATTCTTTAGGAACTTTAAACTCTACGAAACTTGAAGATCTTATAGGTGACTTACAAACCTATGAACTTGACATGTTTACCTCCAAGGATGTGAAGAAGAAGGATAAGGGCATAGCTTTGAAAGCCCGGTAAGAGGAAACACCTATTTCGGATGATGAGTCTGACTTCGACTCGAATGATATGGCTATGTTTACTAAGAAGTTTAGAATTTTTTTTAATTTTAATGAAGATAAATTTAAAATTGATTATAAGAAATTTGGGAAGTCTAAGTATAACAAAGCCGAGAAACCCCCTAAAAATTGTAATAATGATCTTAAGAGGAACGAGTCGAATTGATGTTTTGGTTATGAGGGTTATGGCCATAGGGCAACCAAGTGTCCCACTAAACTAGGGAAGGAGGGAAAGAAACCCATTTCTTACAATTCCACCCTTAGTGATAGTGAACCGAAAAAGGTACCCGATTCCCCCAGTGAGCGCAACTTCATCGCGTTCATGGCTAGTCATGTGAGCATTGTTGACAAATCTTTCCGTGAATATGTTCTTTGCATGACACTTTCGAGGCCATTATTGGTCAAGTGAACTCCAAGTTACCTTTCATGAGTTGTATGCAAAATCTTTGAAATTAAAAAAGACAAACTTGAATTTGGAAGCTAGGATGAAAGAACGTGCCATAGGTAATGATGAGAGTGTTTTAATTCAAGATCTTAGGGCACGTGAGAGGACTATTTAAGAGAAGCTAGAATATATTGAAGGTGAGAGGGATAGTCTTCGAGGTTTAATAGAGGCTATGAAGAAAAAGATTCTTGAGTTTGAAGAGACTAGAAGTTTAGTTGAGTCTAGGATAGTGGGGCTTGAGGATAAGTTGAGAGACTCGAGTCAAGTCAAGTTTGATTTGGATTCTAGGTCCAAAAGATTGGATAAGATGATAGGAACCATCCAAATTTAAAATGATAAGTGTGGTATTGGCTTTGATACCCAAAATGCTTTCGCTAATAAAGCCAAAACCATGATTTTGAGAGAATCGTCTACGAACGATAGAGAAGGTCAACCCTTAGGTAATTCTTCTCATCGTGTTTTCACTTGCACTCATTGTGGTAGGGAGGGTCACCATAGGAGGTTTCATTTGTATCTTAGAAATGGTCCTAGGAAGTCCAAGAGTAGAGTCACCAAGGTCACCAAAACCCGAGAACATCACTTTTCACCTATGTGGGTTAGGAGATCCGATTTGGAGGCTTTATATGATAGACCCTATGATTCTCATTTGCTTGCACATGATACTTCTCGTGCTAGATCTAAAGGTTGACTGTGCTAGCTTTGCTTTCATACACCAGTTATGCTTCATGATATATTCTTGCTAGTTGTATGTTTGTTAGTCATATTTTAGTTTATGTTTCATCATATATGTTTTTGTAGAATCATGACAAGTGTATCTTTTGTATTTTATTTTTGCATTTATTGAGTCTTATTGAAAAATGCAAAAAAGATAGTGTTTGTCCTTGAGTTGTATTGGTTTTTAGAATTTCTTTACAGGTGAAAACTAATTTTTTTTTGTGTACTTTAGTTTTACTCATTTTGTGTGGCATATCATTGTGTTTGAATCCTATATCTCTTATCACTTCCATGTGGCTAGAGCTTTTGGTTATGAATTTCAGTTCGTAAATTGTTATTTATCATGCTTGCATGGAGTAGTTTAACTTTGATTTGCTTAATGGATTCTCTTTGTATATGCCTCCTCCCACACATGCACGAGATCTTTTGGACATTAACTTTACATGTATATTTAAGTTTTATGAGATGTTCTCCTATTTGCCATTTATATGTTTTGTGACTATGGGGGATTTATGCATGCAAGAACCGTTGCTCGTGAGATTTATTTAAATAGTATAGAAAAGACAATAGGGTGCATGGGAAAGGGCTACGAAAGGAGCAAATCTCCTTTGCATGAAATCCACCATTGGCAAGAGCCTAGTGAAAAGATTAAAAGGCAATAAAAATAGAAAAATGGCCAAAGGCCAACATAATTTATTTTGTTTGATCATTTAAAAGAAATAGCTTCAAAAGAATATAGAAAAGAAAAGAAAATAAAACATGTAATTTGGTTATCTTTTGAGGGTGTTTAGTTGAAGATTAATTGCTTTGAATAATGAATCCTAGTTATGATTATTATATCACGACTCTATTGATTTGTAGAATCATCAAAATTCTAATGTTGTGTACATTGTGCTTGTTGTTCTTTGAATTCACGTTATCTTATCACATGAGGCTAAATCTTAGTTGATAAAGTTTTGTGATCAAATAGAACTCCATGAACATTTTTAAGTGATTGGATCATAACTCTTTGGTCTCTAATTCACACTCATTCATTCTTCTTACCACATTTGGTTTAGACACATTTATGCCATATGAGTGTGAAAAGATTGTCGTGTTTGGTGTCTTGTGTGGTGTTTATACCTATATATGCATGTGCTTATACTACATTAATACATTTTAATGCTTATATATATGGTATCATTTGCTTTGAGCCATTAATTTTGCATCTAGTCCTTATATGCCATTATTTCATATTGATAACTATCTTGTTGTGATTTTTTATTGATATCCCATGCTTATCTTAGTTCATTATAGTTGATATCATTTTTCTATCATATCATTTTTGGTATCTATTGTGCTTTATGTGTATTAGTTGTTCTTCTATTGCCATGTTGCTTTGTTGTTCTTGTATCACTATACACCATTGCATGATATAATTGTTTTTTCTTTACGTTTAGCCTTTGTTTCATTTTGGTGGAGAATTTATTTAAGTTGGAGTGAAATTAATTATTTTATGCAAATAATCTTTGCCTATTCCAGAACAAAAAAAAGGGAGAAATGGTATCTAAATATTTCCATTTAGGGAGATCTAACGTAAGAGGAGACGTCCTTTCTTAGGTAGACATTGTTAGACAAAAGGGGAGGATTTGATTGTGCAATTTATTTTGTTATATTCCCTATGCATTTTTTGGTGTGTTTAAGTGTACAGGTTTTCATCCATGCGGTAAAGATTTTAATGAAAAGCTTCTTAGAATATGCATCGTCAAGCATATGTATTTTTTCTTTTGGGTTGGGATTGAGTCTTTTAGATGATCTTGACAACCATAGGATTTTTATTTTTTGGTTTTGTCCCGAAATATCCAAAGGGGGAAATTTGTAAGGACAAATTTCCAATTGAGTCAATTTGTATGTGTTGGATTAATTTTGGACAAAACTATTTGAGTCATAGGATAGAAGTTGTATATGTGAGTCTTCAAGCCTATGATGTTTTTATTGAAGACGTAGCGATCAAGTCAAAATGTTCACATCCCATGCCATCTTTCGTGCTATGTTTTTGTCATTAAGAGTCTTAGGATCTCTCAGGTACGAATGCTTATGTTATGTTGGGCCTTGAAAATTTATTATTGGGCCTTATAATTTTTTCAAAAATATTTTAAATTGACTTTATAGTTTTTGAAGAAAAATAGTTTGATTTTTCGTAGGTCATTTGAATGAGATTTTCAGGTCATTCGAACGAGACATCTAACGAGGACAATTTTGGTTTGTGCTTCTTTCTTGTTTGAAGTTTCGTTATTATCTTATTCGAATGATATGGCTATGTTGTTCCAACGTGATTTAATATCATTCGAACGATCGAAGGTTTTTGGAAAATAACAGTTTTTCTTAGCAGTTTTTCTTAACCTCCCACATAACTTTTTCATTCATATTTATAGTGAGGGAGAATAGTTTTTCCTGGAGAACTTTTCAAACCTTTATGGAAAAAATTCTCTCTAATAAGTTCATCCATGTTTAAGACTTTCCAACATCCTAGTGGAATAAACTTTTAAGAAATGTCAAGAGTGTTTTCTCCTGTACACATAGTTAGTTTCATGATCCAAGCCTTTACATAATATATGTTTTGAGATCAGAGTTTTGGCACCGTGTTTGTTTCGTACATTTCTACAGATTGTTTCTTGTGCAGGATTCTATGTTCGTTGGTGGACATACGGTGTATTTCGTATGTTTAATGGTAGCAGCGCCCCATCGGTGGATTCTAAGACGTTGGTGGACACCTGTGTTGTCACTAGGCAGAGGTGGAAGGAACGAAAAGTGTCAAGGATTGCGAGGGCATCAAATCATTGAGTAAGTATTCTATCGTATCATTGTATTCAATCTGTACTTAGTGGACTTGTGACAGGGCCGTCCGAGGTTTTTTCTGTTGTGGGTTTTCCTCGTACATCGTGGCGTTGTGGTTGTGTATTTTGTCTTACAAATTCTCACCTAGATGCATGCTTCGGTTTAACATGATAAAATTGGTTTAGTCACAAAAATGACTTAATTAGTGCTTAATTATATTGGGTAACGTAGTTTATTTTAAATCAAGTTGGAAATATTAATTAGGAAAATTAATGTTTAGTTTGGCTTGCATAAAATAGAACTTGAATTGAAGTCTTGTTTAAAAAGAGTTAATTGAATTTGAAAGAAACTTAAAATTCAGAATATTGCGGTGAACCATCCCTTTCAAGAGAAATAAAGTCCTTCTTTAATAGTTTAAAAATCAACAGTTATGAAAAAGCCTAAAAAGTAGGGACATATAACAAATAGTCCTTCGAACATTTTTTAATACTCATTTAGTCCAAGCTTTTTTATTTTGCCTCAAAGAGTCCTTTGCCACATATTTTGAAGAGGGAGTGTCGCTGGCGCGGACCTCTAAAAATAAGAGAATATTGAGTGCTTGAGGGACTAAATGTGTTAAATTAAAAATATGTGTCCTTTTTAAAAAATATACATTTATAGATTCAATAATTGACCCTAAAAAGTATCAGTCTTTTGTAAAAGCCAAATTAATATCAATAGAGAAGATACTATATTTGGGCCTACACAAAAACAAATATAAAACAGTTCGAGTCCAATTTTAATTATTTAATAGTTTAAACAAGTATGAGGTTAAAAAAAAAGATCTATTTGAACATGCAAGGTATTACGCAGTTATAATAGCACATATAGGTAGATTTGTTCAAAATAGAAAAATAACAAGTTTAGGGTTTTGAATTTTTTTATCCCGCTATAACCCAGTTTAGGGCTGATTTAACATTCATAGGCCCAAACTTACCCCATACAGGTTCTACACCAAGAATATTTAGAAAATAGTTTGGCGCTTCTAAAACGTTAAGTTTGGTTCGAAATAAAGATATCAGTTAAATCATACAAACAAGAGTATGATATTAAACACAACCTAGTTTAGATCTAAAAGACAAGTTTGAGTTTGAAACAAGCAATCCAAAACAACCCCATAAACTGATTATATGTGTGTGTATATCTAAGAGTTTATTAAAACAAAGTTAGAAGATTTAACCACTGATGATCCAAGAATATACCAAAACAGAATAATCTCCACACGCCTTCAAACACAATAAGTGAAAACCACAACAAACTCTAAACTCGGCCTCAAAGAAATCAAATCGTGCCAAAGTTCATCAAAAACAAAAAAAGTTTCAACTACTTTCACCCACACAAAATCAAACACCACACAACTTCACGAAATATATCTCGAAGTATAAAAGTGGTGTAAGGATATTAAGGTAAAAGAAAATCACTCTCAAAAGATTAAGAACACACAAATTTTTAGAGAGAGAGAGTGGAAAAATATTTTGGCAGAGTTTTGTTTGGATTTTGAAATAAAAATTTTGAATTTAAAACAAACCCAAGCCTCTTATTCATAGGTACAAAGGAATGACAATAGGTTCAATCGTAAATCCACAAACAATAAGGGTAAATTGGTACAAAACCAGAGAATTCAAGGGTTAGGATTGGCATGTAATAAAAGAAGGTTTGAGAAAGGCATAAATGTCATAAGCCAACCAAAGGATGAGTGTAATTTTGGTAAGACACCCCAGACCAATAGCCGCACGCCTGACCAACCAAAGTTGCTCATGCATGGTCAAATCACGTGGGCAACCCCCATGATTCTGATTGGCCCAAACTAGTAAACCTGAATCGACAAAATCGATTCACAGAGACATTAAAACAATGTCGTATTATTGTTTGTTAAGTAAACAATTAAAATGTTTAATTAAATATTAAAATTTACAATTTAAATTAAAAAAAATATAAAAATATTTTATAAATACTTAAAACGCATAAAACCATAAGATGTATATTATAAAAGATATTATAAGTTAAAATATACATGTTTAGTGTTAGATACAAAGATAACTGAATATATGAATCATAAATGCAAAATAGGTTTAAAAAAAGAAGAAATCTTTTTAGTCGAGTGTTATGTCCAGGAAGGGTACTGAGTGTAAGAAAAAATGTTCCAAAATTGAGCCAATCCTAAAGAGGATACTTTCAACATGAAGGTAAAAAGCGTGTCAAATAAGGAAAAGTTTAACTTCTCTTACAACAGTTTCAAACTATAATGATGTATGGTAATGGTAAGTTTGATGACTTTTAACTAAGGCTAAATATATGATAATTAATCTTGATGCTTATGGAGTTGAGTTTGCTGATATTGATATTGTCACGAAATTACTCATGTCTTTACCTGAATGATTTGACCATAAAAAATATATGATAGAGGAAGAATATGGATCAAATCTTACACTCGAACTTTTGTGATGTAAATTGAGAATAGTTGAAATGGAATTTGAACTCAAATTTTCTTTAAAGGGTCATAAGATTATGCAGCCTCATGGATTAACCCTAGTATTTTCATTTAAATTGGAAAATATTGACTTTCAAAATATTGAGGTGCATTTTAAGACCATAGATATTGGGATATCCACGCTTTGCAAGTTTTCTAAAAGGATTGTGAAATTTTGGAATACTTATGCATCTAAGCATGTGAATTTTAGTAATTGGGGTCACACCAATACTCGACCCCATGAAAAATATTATGGAAAAAATAAAGGAAATACAAACTTCTCTAAATTCCATAGAAATAAATAACACTAATTTGGACACTATGCAAATAGCTTTGCCACTAAGAATAACTATAGACCTAAGGCAAACTTTGGAAAAACATGGGATGACTCTTCAAATTCAGAATTTGAGGATTCAAGTCCTTCAAAAATTGATACCAATTACATGTCATTTTATGTTATAATAATTGATGATAATGTGAATGATTGTGATGATTTTGATAAATCTACAAATATTAATGTATATATGGATATCACGACAAAACAAAATGTGGATGAACTATGTGATTTTCGCGATAGTGAATCTGAAACAGTTAACTATCAGTAACTATATACGCCTACCATGAAAAAATGCTTAAAATTTGATAAACTAATAAGAAATTTGTCCAATAGGATAGAAGTTTTAAACAATCAAATTCTCCAAAATGCCGAGGATTACAACCCTTAATGCCAACTTTTTGAAAAATAAAAAGTATTTTTGAAAAAGAAACTAGTCAATTGAAAGAGTATTATCAAATTGTGGAGAAACTACATAAGTCTCCTTTACTTCATTTCAAAAAATCCAATTTTTTTTTTCTTCAATTCATTCTAAAAATCACAAAGGATTTTAATTAAGTTCTCCATAGTTAGACCATATGTTAACTAGTGGTAAATTCGAAAAGGACAAAATGGACTCAGTTATACAAATATATATACTGCCAAACCCCCTGGGTTAAAGATGAATTTCATCAAATTAGTGAAAAACTCAGGATTTTTACCACCACTTAACACTAATAAAACTGATCGTTCTTCCCTAAACGTAGGAAAAAAAGTTGTAAGCCCTAAGTGGAGGCATTTTTAAGACTAAAAATAATAGGAGTCCACCTAACAAATACAATGATCACTTAAATGTTAGGTTTGCTTCAAATAAGACCTCAAATTTTGCAACGAGGATTGAAAGCTACGCTTTCATAACAATAAAATAACTTATTCGAAAGAATACAATATAGTTAAGCCTGCATTAACTAAGTATTGCATATATTGTAACGTTTGTGGTCACACTTGAGAAGAGTGTTTCCATCTCAATCTTACCCCGATATATAATAATTGCTCTTATGATAAACGATCTAAATACATTTACCCTAAATAAAATTTAAATCATAAAAAGTCTGGGAATGCCAAAAAGGAAAAAAAAAAAACTAAAATGTAGCCTAAACGAAGGAACAACCAACCTCATTCTAACCAGAGAGGCCAAAAACCTTTTAAAATAGAACCAATATGGTTTAGAAATAAGGATCTAGTACCACAACTAAAGTGCCAAAATGTAATAATTGCACTTACAATCGAGAGAAATTATTCACAATGGTATTTAAATTTGAATATCCCCATGATCTTTTCCATGGATCCTAAGATTAAATGGGTCTAAAACTGATTTTGTTGGCCAGAACAAATAGGAAAAATTATTAAGGCTCCATACAAGAGTAATATGGATGTGTTATTTGTATGATTAAGTATAAATTATGATTAATAAGGTTGTCGTTGAGTGTTAAAAAAATTATTTATCATGTTTGGAAAGTGCACACTCACGTGAAATATATGTTGGTTGCATTAGATTTTAATTGAGCTTATGTTTTATGATAACATGTTGAGTGTATACGATTAGTTATATGATTAAATAAATGATTAATTTTTGTTTTGGATGCATAATTATTTTTAAAGAAATAAATCGGGTGGTTGGTGTGAAATTGATGATGTTTGGTAGCCCAAAGTTTAAGTTGTAAAATTTTGGGAAAATTGTTATTTTCCTGTTTGAGCCCAATTTAAGCATAGTAAATTTATGATTTTGGCAAAAATTATGAAAGTTGTACATATTTAAGTTATCTACATGTGGATGTAAACAATGGTACAATCTAAGGTCGAAATAGTGAGTTACGATAGATTTTCAAACAATTGACAAATCTGCCTCAATATGAAATGTTTTGATTGGTCACCTATAATTCAACTAATCACATAACATACTTCACATGCAAATATTTTTTTAGCTACTTTAGAACACTGGTAAAACCTTCTTCTTCATCACATATATATACAACACAAGGGTTTTAGAAAAAAAATGCTTAAAGAGAGAGAAACAAGGTGGTCAACGCTGGAATTTAATTTTGTGCTTGAAGAAACATTATCCTAAAAATAGTTTGAAGATCCTAAGGTTGGTTAAGCATATCTTCTTGAATTTTATTTTTAGATGGTTAGTGTAAAAGAAATATGAACTTGAATGTTTATAAGTTTTAGAACTTCAAACGAAGGTTTGAATGTGTTAGAATTAAAAGTGATTCTTGTGTTAGTTATAATAGTTGTTGGTTGTAACGAGATAATATGCTAAAACTCACTACTTAAGGTGTTAATCAATATTAGTAGAAGATTTATATTAATTAGTGAGAATTTGCATGAAATAAAGTTGGAAAAGTAAGATTTGAAGGTAATAGGAGAAATTTGTAGCACTTGAATGAAATTACCATATTTTTATCTGGAAAACTCGAAATTACATTCCGCAAAATGTGTTATAACCTTAATACATAGGGTTTTCCAGAAATGTAAACAACAACATGTAATTATTTTTCATATATTTTAGATTAACCAATTAATGTGAAGCGTGTCTAGATTTAATGTTATTTTGTGTATTAGAATACAAAAGGTGTTGAATTTATAGGTGAGGAAGCTACTACTACTAGTACACCAAGGAAGTATATTTAGTACTACTTTAATTACCTACTTTGAGGTGAATGACTTGCCTTACGAATTGTGGATTCTTATACTTTTACATGAAAATGTATAGTTAAGATAATTGTGTTGAGATTCACATATTAAGATATTGTGTTTATGGTACACATGCATATGATTAGAAATGTTAAATGAGGTTCTCTAATTGTATGGACCGTGGAGGGTCCTACGGTATGTGGTGGTCTCATGTTATAATATAACCTAACTTAAGGTTTTGTTTACTTAGTCCAAAAAAGGATGTGGTGTACCTATGAACTGTGGTGTGCTAATTGGACTGTGGTGGGTCCAGACCAACGAGAGTCCATAATTCCAACTTGTGTTATATGAATTAAACTATTTATCTAATTTCTTTATGTGTGTGTTTGTAAGGTCATTCACCGAGCTTATATATATCTCAAACTCCTATTGTAACATATTGGTTATATGGTTGATTTGGTATCCGTAGAGTTACATTCCACATCATCTGGGTGATGGAATGTAATGGTTTATATATGTAGATTTTCACTCTTCTAATACCAAGGTGTTTTCATCTCCAATATCAAGCTATGTGGTTTATGACACCATATGTCGGGGGTTCCAACCCCATTGGCATCAATATGTTGATATGAGCTGGAATAAAACTCCATACCGTTGTCAGCGATGGTTAAATCAGGGACAATATTGATGGTGGTAGGATGGGATATTACCAAATGGTATCAGAGCCAGTACCCACCCTTAATACGTGTGCCATCATGTTGGGTGATGGTTAAGTTCATCCCAACGAGAATGTTGGGCACCCTAAGGGGGTGGTAGTGGATTTTAAGATATTGGTGTCATGGTTGATTTGGGATCTAGAGAGTTACATCCAAGATCATCAGGGTGGAAGAAAGTAATGGTTAATATATGTAGATTTGTACTCTTCTAACATCGAGACCTTTTTAGCTCCACTAGTAAGGCATGTGATTTATGACACCACATGTCAGTGGTTTAAACCCCGTTGGAAGAAATTTATGGATATGAGCTTGAATAAAACCTCATACCATTATGAGCGGTAGTTGAATTGGGGACAATATCAATGGTGGTAGAGTGGTGTATTACGGAATTGTATCAGAGCTAGTACTCAATTAGAATAAGTGTGCTAATGTATTGGGTGATGGTTGGTTTCATTCCAACGAGTATGTTGGGTCCCCAGGGGGAGGGGTGTATTATAATAAACTAGTGTCATGGTTGATTTGGTATCTAGAGTGTTACATACCACATCATCTGGGTGAAGAAAAGTAATGTCTCATATATGTAGAATTGCACTCTTCTAACGCCAATTCCTTTTTAGATCCATTATTAAGGCATGTGATTTATGACACCACATGTAATGGGATCAAACCCCGTTGGAACCAGTTGTGAATATGAGCTAGAATAAAACTCCATACCATTGTGAGCGGTGGTTAAATTAGGGACAATATCGATGGTGGTAGAGTGGGGTATTACACCTATATTTTTTTTTTCCAGGTATGCCTATCATTTGGAGTTCACTGCCAAGTTTGGGACTTTTAAATAGATGGTGAGGGAAATGTTATTGGGTTGAATATCAACAAACTTTTAGTACATGTTAAGCCAAGAAACTTGTTTATGTAAAGGATTATTGTACTTATTAAGTTATACTTAAAGTTAGTTACGTTTTCTTATAAACAACCCTATGAAAAGAATAAAAAAATCATGCGTTATGTACGAAGAGTATTACAATTTATTATTATTCGAGGGAATATATACGCATTATGAGGATAATTTCGATTTAATTAAGGTAGGGTGTCACATTCACCGACTATTATTTTATGTGGAAATAACTATATATTAGTTCGTGTGGATGACTTTAGTTTATTTACTTAGGTCACTTTTATTAGAGGAAAAGTATGAAACCTTTTAGAATTTTTAAGAATTCTTATAAAAGTAGAGAACGAGAAAGATACCCATGTACTTCTAATTAGCCTTGATGGGGGTAGTGAGTTGAAGGATACAAGTTTGATTTAGTATTAAGTTGGAAATGAATACCTTCATGAGTTCAGTGCACCTAAAATGACACAACAAAATGGTATAGTTGAATGTAAAAATCAATCCTTACAAGAGATGGATAGGGTGATGATACATGCCAAAAGACTCCCTAAAATACTTACAAAATATGCCATTTAATTAATAAAATTTACCTTAGAAATAATTCCAAGGAAACTCTTTATGAAATTCGATGCAATAAGAAACTAAATCTAAAATATAACTTCACGAGTGGTAGCATTTGCTATGTCTATAAAGATAGAGAGGCGCTTTCGAAATTCGATACCAGAGATGATACATGTATATTTCTAGGCTATTCATAAAATAATATAGCATATAAAGATCTATAACTTACGTACCAAAACTATAATGGAATTTATAAGGTTAGTTGTAGATTACACTCCTATTAAGATGAAAAACACTGAAACAATTTCTATCACATATGAAGAAAATAGTTTAAAAAGTCAAGTACATGATGAAATTGATTCACAACCACCTGAAGAACCCTTTGTACCTACATAGGTCTTAAAAGACCACCCCAAAGAGAAAATAGTGGTGATCATTTTCAACCTATGCGTACTAGATACCAAACATGTCAACTAGTGCACTTTGTCTGTTTTGTCTCCACGGTTGAACCAAAAACCATCTCAGAGGCCCTTATGGGTCTATATTGGACTAATTCCATGAACGAGGAGCTTGGGAAATTTACAAGCCACGACATTTGGTATCTAGTCACTCACCTTAAACATACTGGGGTCATTGGTAATCGTTGGATTTACAAAAACAAAACCAATAAAAATGGTATTGTTATTAGAATAAGACAGGTTTATAAGAAAATAGAGGGTGTTGAATTAGAAAAAACATTCAACTTCATTACTCATCTTGAGTCAATACATCTCCTCCTGTTAGTAGCATGTCATTTTTCATTTACCAAATGGATGTAACATCTGTCATCTTAAATGGTTTTCTATTCTAGGAAGTCTATATTGATCAATATAAGGGTTCCATTGATTATCATGACCTTGATCACGCCTTTAAGTTAAAAAAATTCTCCGTGGTATTAAAAAAGTGCTTAAAGCCTGGTATGACCGCCTCTCAAAATTTTAAGTTACTAAGGGTTAAGTTAGAGGGTAGTTAACTAAACACGTTTCGTGTAAAATATGAAAAAAGGAACTAATTGCACAAATTTATGTAGATTACAGGGTATTTGGTTCGACCTCTGAAACTCAAATTAAATAATTTTCCAAATTTATGCATGAAGATTTTTAGATGTCACTCATGGGTGAACTAATATATCCTACGCTTGTAAGTTAAGAAAACATATGATGGAGTATTTATTTTCCAGCCTAAATACGAAAAAATCCTTAATAAAAAGGTTTGGGTTTGAAAATTCCAAGTTAGATAGAACACCGATGTGTACCTCTTTGAAATTGACAAAAGGCTCTTGTGGTAAATTAGTAGGATTTATATTATATTGGAGTATGATAGGAAGTTAAACTACATTCAACCACAAGTAAACCTCATATAATGTTCAGTGTATGCGTATGTGCTGGATACCAATCAACCCATAAGGAGTATCATTTGAACATTATAAAATGAATTATTAAATATGTAAAAGACACCTTTATATATGAGTTATGGTACACAAAGGATATAACTGGGACCATCGTTATATATAATGATGCAGATTGGGTTGAGTGCTCCGATGATAGAAAGAGAACCCTCGACAAGTGTCATTACATCGATAATAACCTCATTGGATGGTCCTGTAAAAAATAGAACTGATCCTTATTTGACACTGAGGTAAATATATTATTGCTAGAATCTATTGTCCCATACTAATTTGGATTAAATAAATACTTAATGACTATGGAATATTAGGGATAAAAATATATCTCTTTTATGAAAATATGAGTGCAATTAACATTTTTAAAAAAGTTGCACAACACTCTAGAACCAAGCACATAAAAATACGTCACCATTTTGTATGAGAACTTGTTGAACAAAAGAAATTAGTAATTGAATATCTCAACACCGAACAACAACTAGTATATATTTTGACCAAGACTTTGGGAAGTATTAGATTCAAGTTTTTATGAAAGGCTACCGGAATGTGTGAATTTGATTAGTTTTGACAAAAAGTATATGACAATCACTAGACATAATTCTTGCTTATAATGGTCATATTCTGGGCTAATGGCCATGAATACTTGATAAATGACATAATGTACCTCCAATAGCTAGTCATGGGAGGAATAAACACGTAACTTGTCCCATGATTTCAGTATAATGTTAGTCTTTTTATGTCCCACCTTTAAAACATTTTGAAAATAGTTTGTCTATTTGAGACAAAAAGGGAAGTAATAGTACATAATTACATAGTCTTTTCCTATTTCTAACTTGTGAAGAACAAGATAATATACACTTGATATTGTGAGATGGTATTTTTTTGGTTTAAGGACTCAAAGTGTTAGGGTAATATAATGTACTTAGTTGATTTAAGTATATTTTAATTTATTTAGTTTTTTGGGAAATGGTAGACTGGAATTGTTTGTATAGGTTTGTAAGGACATAATTTTATAAATGTCCGGGGTAGATTATAGGAAATTTATATTTTCTCCTAGATCACAGTTAATATGTCTGATACCGCTACATTCGGCACGTCAACACGATCATCCTCGACGGCCTTTATCCGAATTCAATGCATCCACTTTCATCACGTGCATCATGCTACATGCAACGTGCTGCTCAGCTCATTCCCACTACTCCACTACGCTCTATCAGTAATATGTTTTATTGGAGCTTTAAATATTTGGGAAATGTTTTTGAAAATTATTTTTGAAGTCTGGTTTTATTTTTTATCAAAAGAAGAATTTTTCTAAGTGTAGAAGCGAATTGCCTCGATCGACGAGATCGCTCAAACGACTTTGGAAGTCGTTCGTGCGAGATAGGCATGTCGTGCGATATCGTTCGAACGACTTCTGTCCTTCGTTCGAGCGACATGGCTATCTCGTTCGAACGAGCCACCGCCTCAATTTTTGTATAAATATCTGATCTCCTTCTGCACGTTTTTCAAGTCTTTCTGCAATCTCAAAATTCTGCGAAAACAGCCCAGAATAAGACTTCACTTTTTAAGGTTTTCTAAACCTTTTTGATTCACAAAACCATTCCCATATATGTGTGTGAATCTTTAAACCTTCAAGAGGATCATTTACTCATCTGGAGTAATTGTGAGGAAGCCACTCTCTTCTTTACTGCTGCCCTACTGGAAAGGGATTGTTACAGCCGCCAACATTAGAACCGACACCCGAGGGTATTTCTGTGTCATATATTTTCATTGTAATCCATGTAAGCCGTACTCTTACAAAATTATTGTGAAAATAAAAGGTTTTGCCCCTTTGGGGGATTTTTCCTCATATATATGTTTTTGCATGTTTCATCATCGTATTTAATCACATATAGATGCATGTTTAGGACTTGAGTGGTAAAAACCGTGTTTAATTAAATAACTTCATTATTTGAACGCAAACGCACTCTCCTCAAATTGGAATCAGAGCCAGTTACACAAATTTACCGTGTAATTTTTCGCAAAATTTTTCTAAGATATCAATTTTCTGAAAAATTGACTTTTGAAAAACGAGTGTGTTCATAATGGAGAAGTTATATAATAAAATGCCAGTTTTTGACGGGACAAACTATGCATATTGGAAAGCCCACATGAGATATGCATTAGAAGCTATTGATGAACGTGTCTGAATTTTGGTAAAAAGAGGGTGGACTCCTCCCTCCGTCACTGTTGAAAATGTGATCAATTTAAAACCTGTCACTTCTTGGACTGAAGAAGAATTTAAATGGTCATCATTCAATTCTAAGGGTCTAAGTGCTATTTCTGGGTCTATCACACCTGATGAGTTTAAATGCATAATGACGTTCACCACGTCAAAAGAGGCATGGGATGTTTTACAACTCACCCATGAAGGAACTAATGCTGTGAAAGAGTCTAAATTGCAAAATTTGACAACTCAATTTGAAACTCTCACCATGCATGAGACTGAATGTTTTGATGATTTTTATTCTAGGCACTCTGACATTGTTAATACTAGCTTTAATCTTGGTGAACATATTCCAAATGCTAGAGTTGTCAAAAAGATTCTTCGTTCTTTGCCTAAGTGTTTTATCCCTAAAGTCACTATGCTAAATTCTATGGGTAATTTAAATTCGCTAAAATTGGAAGAACTTGTAGGAGACTTGCAAACATATGAAATTGATATGTTCCCTAAAACTGCTAGGTCTAAAGATAAGGGAATTGTACTTAATGCCCAAGAGAGAAAGAGTGAGGGGTCGACTAGAAAGAGGGGAGAGTCAACTAGAAAAAAAGAGACAGATTCGTCTGATTCTGAGTGTGATTTTGATTTAGATGATTTGGCCCTTTTTGCAAAAAATTTAAAGAGGATTCTCAAAATCAAGAAAAATGGTAATTTTAAAAATAAAAAGAATTTTGAGAGAAATAAGTTTGAAAAGAAAAATGAAAAAGACTTTAAAGATCCTCCTAAGAAAGAAAGTGATAGATGCTTTGAGTGCGACGGTAGGGGTCATAGAGCTTTTGAGTGTGCTACTAGGCTGAACAGAGAGAAGGGCAAAGCTGTCCTTAATGCTACCCTTAGTGACGACAGTGAGGTCGAGTCGGTGGATTCTGGAGTCGAGTCACCGCATGAGTGTAACTTCACCGCATTCATGGCTAGTCATGTGAGCACTTCTAGTTCTCCTCACGACGATGAGGATGATGCATCACAGGGACACCTCGACTGTGAGAGCGATGTGAGTGAGGAGGAGGATGACACAAGTGAGAGCGAGAGTGATATTCAACGCGCCTACGCTGAGTTATATTCTGAGTCATTTAAAACTAAAAAGCGTAACAAAGCGTTAGTTCTTAAGATCACCGGCTTAGAGGAAGATTTAAGAAAAGCGAGAGAGAGAGAGTCCTCCACCTGCACCACCCTGAGAGAGAGAGAGAGTCTACCTGTGTTGAGAAAGAAAGTCTTTTTAGAGAGAGAGAGAGAGTTATTGTAAGAAAGAGAGAGGGGACTTGACTAAACAAGTGGCTAGTCTTACGAGTGAGCTTCATTCCTCCATGGAGACTCGAAAGAAACTTAAAGCCCTTGTTGCCCAGCTTACTCATGATCTGGAGAGAGCACGGGAAGTCAAGTTACAAATCGAGGACAGATCTGGGAAAGTGGGAAAGATGCTCCTCGGCCCCGCTTTAGGTTTTGGTGATAGGCAGGGAATAGGTTATGATGGTGCCTCCACGTCCCAAATTGCACCCGGACCAGTTCCTGAGTTTACTAAGACTCCTTATGGACCTCGTCAAAAACCTCAAAGGAGAGTTAGATCAAGAAAAGCAAACCAAGGTCCGCCTTTGACTGTGTTCTTTTGTACTTATTGCAAAAGAAAAGGCCACCTCAAGGATTTTTGCTATAGTATGGGTCGGACACGACGTGCTACTGCTCCACCTCAGCATACTGATGATTTTACCAGTATGAGAGAGCGAGTTGAGTTGTTAGCTGCCACGTCTCAATGTTTTATGGAGGAATTCCGACGGATGTCTTTGCCGTCAGTGAATGCTTCTCACATTCCAGCTAAACCAACAACAACAAAGGCAAACAAAAGATCACCACTTCTTGGGTACCTAAGAAAGATAAAAAAGCCTTTGTTGTTCATGTCTCTCTCAAAGCACATAATACCTCACAGTGGTATTTTGACAGTGGGTGCTCCAGACATATGACAGGTGATGCCTCATTTTTTACATCTCTTGAGGATTATCAGGATGGCAGAGTCAGCTTTGGAGATGGGAGCAAGTCTAGCATTATAGGACGTGGTACTGTCGAGTTACCTGGATTTCCTATGCTGGAAAATGTTTTATACATCAAAGGTTTGAAAGCAAACCTTCTCAGCATTAGCCAGCTGTGCGACGCTGACTTTTCCGTAACGTTTGACCGGGACGCTTGTAAGGTCTATAATCAAGTCGGTAAACTTTAGTACAAGGGGTGAGAACAAAGGATAACTGCTATGGGACTGAGCCCACATCCTCACTTGTCTGCAACAGCGCCACGATCACTCCTATGGATCTGTGGCACCAACGTCTAGGTCACGTAAATATTAGAGATCTAACTCGCTTAGCAAAAAAGGACCTAGTACGTGGCTTACCATCTCTTGGAAGGCCAACTTCTACAGCTTGTGGACCCTGTCAGTTGGGAAAACAAATTCATAGACCCCATAGGAAGTTGCATTCCATTACCACCTCTCGTGTTCTTGAGCTTATACACATGGATCTTATAGGTCCCACTCGTACCGAGAGTCTGGGTGGTAAGAGGTATATCCTCGTGATGGTGGATGATTTCTCCAGACATTCCATCGTAGGTTTTCTGAGAGAGAAATTCGATGCTGTAGAGTTTTTAACGACCAAGTGTTGTGTCCTGCAAAATCAACACGGAGTCACTATTAATAGGATACGTAGTGACAACGGCACTGAATTTAAGGAAGCAAAGGTCTATTTATATTGTGATAGCCTTGGGATCAAACATGAGTTTTCTGCTGTGAAGACTCCTCAGCAAAATGGGATTGTTGAGAGAAAGAATAGAACTATCCAGGAGATGGCTAGATCTATGCTTCTAGGTCGTAATGTCTCTAGGAGATTTTGGGCAGAGGCAGTGTCTACTGCATGCCACACGGTGAATAGGGTTTATCTGCGTCCACACACACTTCAGACTCCTTATGAGTTATGGACTGGAAAGAAGCCCAACCTTGCATATTTTCATATTTTTGGGAGTAAATGCTACATCTTACGGGATAGAGAGCAATTAGGAAAGTTAGACTCTCGAAGCGATGAGGGAATACTGTTGGGATATTCATCAAATAGTAGAGCGTACCGGGGTTTCAACCAGAAGAGATCTAAGGTTATGGAGTCAATAAACGTCACCGTGCAAGATGACGAACCTTCGGCATTTATTGACTCTAAACTTCAGTGTGAGGATGAGGATATTTATAGCAGTGATTTACTTGTACCTCACCCACACTCTGTGGACCCTACTCATGTGTTAGGGGACACACCTGCTTGGGTTCGAAAGAGTCATGACCCTTCTGTTATTGTTGGTGATCCCACTCTAGGGGTCAAGACTCGTGCTCAGCTAGAGAACGTTGTCAGCCATTTTTGCTACACGTCTAAAGTCGAGCCCAAGAATCATAAAGAAGCACTCAAGGATGAACACTGGATATTTGCTATGCAGGATGAGTTGCTTCAGTTTAAAAAGAATAATGTATGGGAACTTGTCCCCCGACCTAGTGAGACAAATGTGATAGGTACCAGATGGATCTTTAAGAATAAAATGGATGAAAATGGTACCATAATCAGAAATAAGGCTAGGTTGGTCACTCAAGGCTACACACAAATAGAAGGTGTAGACTTTGGGGAGACATTTGCTCCTGTTGCGAGGCTTGAGTCCGTCTGTCTACTACTCGCCATCGCATGTCATCTGCGTTTCAAGTTATATCAGATGGATGTCAAGAGTGCCTTTTTGAATGGAATTCTACAGGAGGAGGTTTATGTGGAACAATCAAAAGGGTTTGAAGACCCTCAGCATCCGGAGCACGTCTACTATATGAGGAAAGACTTGTATGGTTTGAAGAAATCACCCCGTGCTTGGTACGAGAGGCTTACTTCCTATCTCTTAGCCCGTGGCTTGAAAAGAGGGGGAGTTAATATGACGTTCGTCAGGAGAGATGACGGTGCAATTTTGGTTGCCCAGGTCTATGTGGACGACATAGTCTTTGGATCCACGTGCTCTCAACATGCTCATCACTTTGAAGAGGAGATGAAAAGTGAGTTTGATATGAGCATGGTTGGTGAGCTTACTTTCTTCCTTGGTCTCTAGGTTCGTCAGCTAGAGGATGGGATGTTCATCTCCCAATCCAAGTATGCTAGAGACCTAGTGAAGAAATTTGGGTTAGACTCCGCTAAGCATGCACGTACACCTATGAGTACCCCTACCAAGCTTAGTAAGGACACTTCAGTCAAGGACGTAGAACAAACCTTATATCGGAGTATGATAGGTAGTCTTCTCTACTTGACTGCCAGTCGTCCCGACATAGCCTTTAGTGTTGGAGTCTGTGCGCAATATCAGGCATCCCCGAAAGAGTCACATTTACTTGCTCTAAAACGTATTATTAAATACGTGAGTGGGACTCTCTCATACGGTATTTGGTATTCCTTTGATACCGATGACCGTCTGTCCGCCTATTCAGATGCCGATTGGGCCGGGGATGTAGATGGTTGTAGGAGCACTTCTAGTGGGTGTTTTTATTTTGGTTCTGCTCTTGTCTCCTGGCTGAGCAAGAAGCAAAAATTCCATCTCTTTGTCCACTGCGGAGGCTGAGTACATAGCCGCCGGGAGTTGTTGCACGCAACTCTTGTGGATGAAGCAAATGCTGGAGGATTATGGGATTTCACAGGACACCATGATCATTTCTTATGATAACACGAGCGCGATACACATATCCCGCAATCCAGTCCAGCATTCGCGCACAAAGCACATCAAGATACGTGAGCACTTTATACGTTAGTTAGTTGAGGAGAAAGTCGTATCCCTGAGTTTTGTTCCCACCGACCGTCAGTTAGCCGATATTTTCACGAAACCTTTAGATTCCCTTAGATTTGAGAGTCCTAGGAAGTCTTTGGGGATTTGCACAGTTGACTGAGGGGTTGATCTATGAATAGGATAGGATGATTTTTCATGTTCATATCTATGCTTCCTATTGCTAGTTTGTTTTATATGTATTTTTGCTTTGTTGTACAGTTATTTATTTATTCTTTTGAAAAATCCAAAAAGATTTTTGTATTTTTTATGCACCTTTTATGGATGAACATTTAAGATAGCCATGTCACAATTTCATTCCATCTTTTCATGTGACTGTTTGATAGAGATTTGAGACGCTACATCATTTCATTCATGTGCTTTACACTGCTTGGAGTCTTTGAGATGTGATTCATGATATCTTGTCTACATGTTTGACTCCTATCTTCTTTATTGCACACATGCACGACTTTATTTGATTATTGTACTTGTCTATCACATGTTGGTTTGAGTGTTTCCATCTCAATTCTGTCTATACAACTAACAATATGCGATACAACTTGACAAGATTGGAATGCATGTAAAAACCATTTTTGTGAGATTGAATGTTTGTTTAAGAATGGGGAGGGGCTGCGAAAGGTAATTATCTATTCTTTGCGCAAAAGCCACCGTTCAAAAGGACCTAAAAAATGGAGGAATTTTATTATTCGAGGTCCAAAGAGGTTAAAAGAGCCCCGAAAAAATGTAAAGGCAATAAAAAGCAATTCATGCCAAATATGGGCCATTAGGTTTCACCTTCAATTCTCCAAAGTTTGAGAATTTAGAAAGCCTCTATTCAAAATTAAAATCTGAGGGAGTTTGGTTGGAGAATATAAACGGGTTTGCACCTCGTTGAAAGTCCTGAAAAAGCATAAAATAGTTTTGGACGTTATTGGTGTGGAAATCACTTTGAGCTTTGATTTGTTGATTTAATTAAGTCAGTGTCTCATATTACCATTTTTTACACCAAAGGAAGACTTTGAGTTCATTCGTTAGGAGTATCCGATATTCATCGTGCACATATGACATGTTTGTATACATTGATTTTCCTATCGAATTGGATCACACCCCTTCATTTTCGCTATCATTGACTTGGTTGTTTTTGTGATCTTTCATGGTGTGATTATTTATTGTATACTATGTATGAAAAATTCAAAAATAGCAATTTATTCCCGTGTGTCATTCTCCATGTGCACTAATTTCTTCTTCTCATATTTGTCTATTTGGGGACATCATAAAAAGGGGGAGAAGAATTATGGGGGAGAATTGTTTTGGTGTTTGGATGCTGCATGAATGATTTGCTTAAGCTTAATTGATCATCAATTTTTGCATATCATTATATTTCAATCCGTTGCTTGTCACGGGTATTTGCTTTATCTCATGTGTGTAGGTACATCATTGCTCATTATTTGATTACACACCCTGATGAGAAAAGCTTTGGAAGGTACCGAAGAGCTGATATTTTGGAAGACATATCATTTAGTATTCTCATTTTGACGGGTTAATGGGGATCTTATCTTGTATGTCATTTGATTGCATAATTTGGATTTTTTTATGTATGTACCGACATAGACATAGGGGGAGATTTGTAAGGACATAATTTTATAAATGTCTGGGGTAGATTCTAGGAAATTTCTATTTTCTCCTAGATCACAGTTCATATGTCTGATACCGCTACATTCGGCATGTCAACACGATCATCCTCGACGGCCTTTATCCAAATTCAATGCATCCACTTTCATCACGTGCATCATGCTACATGCAACGTGCTGCTCAGCTCATTCCCACTACTCCACTACGCTCTATCAGTAATATGTTTTGTTGGAGCTTTAAATATTTGCATAAATATTTGAAAAATGTTTTTGAAAATTATTTTTGAAGTCTGTTTTTATTTTTTATCAAAAGAAGAATTTTTCTAAGTGTAGAAGCGAATTGCCTCGATCGACGAGATCGCTCAAACGACTTTGGAAGTCGTTCGTGCGAGATAGGCATGTCGTGCGATATCGTTCGAACGACTTCTGTCCTTCGTTTGAGCGACATGGCTATCTCGTTCGAACGAGCCACCGTCTCGATTTTGTATAAATATCTGATCCCCTTCTACACATTTTTCAAGTCTTTCTGCAATCTCAAAATTCTGCGAAAACAGCCCAAAATAAGACTTCACTTTTTTAGGTTTTCTAAACCTTTTTGATTCACAAAACCATTTCCATATATGTGTGTGAATCTTTAAACCTTCAAGAGGATCATTTACTCATCTGGAGTAATTTGTGAGGAAGCCGCTCTCTTCTTCACTACTGCCCTACTGGAAAGGGATTGTTCCAGCCGCCGATAACAGAACCGACAGCCGAGGGTATTTCTGTGTCATATATTTTCATTGTAATCTATGTAAGACATACTCTTACAAAATTATTGTGAAAATAAAAGGTTTTGCCCCTTTGGGGGATTTTTCCTGATATATGTGTTCTTGCATGTTTCATCATCGTATTTAATCACATATAGATGCATGTTTAGGACTTGAGTGGTAAAAACTATGTTTAATTAAATAACTTCATTATTTGAACGCAAGCACACTCTCCTCAAGGTTAGGTATTTTTTTACCTATGAGTAGCCATGATGTATCCAAAGGCATTTTGTTAAAAATATCCAAAGGGAGAGATTGAAATCCCCAAAGTAATGAGGACTTTGATAGGTTTGGGAGTCTTCACTAGTTTGTTTCTTTTGTTTGGTTATTTGTCTAAAATTTTCTAGAATGAGAAACCACCCTATATAAAAGGCACACATAGACTCAACAACATGTGTCAAAGGTCCAAAACTCATCATATAAGGGAAAATAGATAAAAACAAATTAGTATATGCACAAAAATATTTTTCACTAGTTTTATAAATTTATTAGCACATTATCCATTGCACAAAATAATCATTTTTCACTCCTACAAATGGTTTAAATATGAAATTGGTCCAAAATAATTTATAATAATTTTCTCATATTTTTCTTGGATTTGAATTAAATTTAAAGAATTTTTAAGAATTAATTAAATAATTCTTAATTGAGAAATTGAATTAACTGGGATTAGTTACGTGGTTAATTATGGTACATTGATAAGAATACTTGAGATTTAATCATGGCCACACATTTGATTTTATATAAAGCATCTTTGTTTTCCTCTCACATTACAAACACACTTATTTATTACTGTTGGATTGTATACGTGGCTTCTTATTAGATAGTTAATTTATGTTTACACAAATTTTTTATTTGTTTCTTCTCTATCACTTAATGATACATGTGAATCATTGATTATGATTTTATCAGATGATGTAGGTTTGGGATCCCAACAGTTGTTGACTAGCTAACGAGATTTAAGGAACATGTTTACCTTTTGTTTCTGGTTAGCTTGGTTTAACTGTTCATTCAAATGAAATCGGTTAAATTTAATCTCATCCATCCAATTTGATCAATTATAACCGTCTCTATAGACCATTCCTCCAAGCTCTAAAAAAACCCTCTAATAATCCTTGTTTACAAAATTTTAGCTAAGAGAGAGAAGAGAGAGAAAATAGAGCACAAAGAGAAAAGAGAGAGCAAAGAGAAAATAGGGAGAAGAGAGAGAGAGAGCAGAGAGAAAAGAGAGTGAGAATAAAAAATAATTAAAAAGAAATAGTTCGCTAAAGAGAAGATAAGAGAGAAAAGGAGAGTGAGGAAAAAAAGAGAGAAAAGAAAAAGAGAAAGGGAGTGTTCATCTTGTTCGAACTAGTCTGTAGTTCAATTTTTCTCTCTAAGTGGAACACTAGAAAATATCATGATTTTATAATAAAAAAATCACTATTTTGTTTGTCTAAGATATAGATTTAACGTATCACTAAATTTTTCACACTTGTACACACTATTTCACTTCTCACGAAAAATTAATATATACAAGTTTTTATAATAATGATTTTAAATGCTTTTCATGTACGAATCTTACTCTTTATATGATTTAATCAAAGTTATTATTGTATTTTTAAAATCTAATCATATCATTTGTAATACTCCGCCTAATATTTCATTTAATTTTCCTACATAAGTTGAAATGGAGTGAGAACCTTAGAACTTGAACAATTATGAGTTAGATTGTATTCTCATTTATCAATTTGGAGTCTTGATGATAATTATGGGAAGATGTGGGTCAAAATTAGAAGAAATAAAATAAATTGGAAAAAAGGTATTTTGAACGACATGGATGTCACTTGAAACGAGAAGCAGGGTGGCTTGAAATAGGGGATTAAACAAGCTTCGAGCGAGATCCCACTGTGTAAATGATCAGGGTCGTACGAAGTTCGTTCGAAGATGGATATCGAACGAGGCTCCTTTATTGCTTGAACGAGGGGTGGATCTTGTTCGAATGATGACTTTCAAAATTTTAAATCAGACTGCTCTTGTGCGCTGTCATGATCTGGGCCGTTGGATTGATGAGTTGTCGAGATCTAGTGAGCCTAGATTGGGCAAAACTGAATTTCTAAGACTTTTAGGTGTTTTATAAAGATTTATTTGGATCATTTGGGTTATAGAGAGTTGGAAGAAGAGATAGATATATAGATAGGTAGATAGATAGATAGATATATAGATAGATAGATAGATAGAGAGAGGTCTTCCTCTATGGTTTGCACCTCTCTCCACCCCGAAACCACCATTTCTCTACCATACACCATCATACTATTCTAGTCTTCACCATATACAAGCTTTAGATACCCATTTCCACCATTGTTAGGCATAGCTACGAATTTGTAAAGGTTTGTTGGGAATTTTTGGAGGAGATGAAGATGGATTTTTCATGGAGTTTGAAGTAGGTTTTTGAAGGGGTTTTGCTTGGAAGCTTGATGGAGCATGCTTTTGGGTGGGGAAACCTCCTTGAGGCAACCTTAGGAGGTGGGAGGCTACCATATTCTTTGTCATTCCATGCCTACCATTGATGGAGCTTTATTGAGGTGGAGAAAAATCTACTCTTAGATAAAGAGTCTATTTTATGTGTTTGTAGTCTTGATTGTTAGAATATTAAGAGTAGGATGCTTAGAAAATGATGATGGTGTAAGGACACAAGTCTCCAATTGAGTCTTATGTAGTGTTGGCTCAATTTCGGATAAAAACACTTGAGTTATAGGATAGAGTTCTTGACCATCCATCAAGCCTATGACATGTTAAAGTTGAAGACGTTACGACCTGCTTTTTAAGAGAACATCATTGTCGAGTTTCAGTGCCACGTTTCACGTCATCAACATCATATTTGAAGTCTCCAAAGGTATGAATGCTATATATATTTGTAGAGACTTGGAATAATTTTTAATGGGTGTAATGTTTATTTAAAATAAAGTTTTTGGGCTTAAATAAAAAAATGCACTTTCTGACATTTCGTTCAAAATTATCGTTCGAACGAGAATGTCGTTCGAACGAGTTTGCCAACGTGTTTTCCCATTTTGTCCACTGACTTTTCATTAGAAAAGTCGTTCAAACTAAATATCGTTCGAACAAAAATCTCGTTCGAACGAGATTTCTAGCGGGAATTTTATTTTTTGGCAGTTTTGTCCTAGTTTCCCACCTTTGTTCCCACTAACTCACTTCCAGATTTATTTAGTGCGGGAACCTGTTGTGAAAAACTAACTTTTGATATTTTCTAAATACATTTGAGAGAGAAAAATTTCCATGTTCAAAAGTTCGTTGTTTAGTGTTTTTGTGTATCCATGATCTAATTTCTACCAAAACACTTACACCCAAAGTTTAGTTTATCCAAGTTCCTACATTTATATTATTTGATTGGAGTGTTTGGCACCGGGTTTACTTTTCTACACAAGAAGAAAAGAGTTTGTGTCCTGTTTCTCCACCCTAACAAAAGGAGAATCATTTGGTTTATGCTGCGGTGTTCCCACTCGAAGAAAAGCTTCGTGTGAGGGTGACGGTGTCCAAGATCCCCATTGGAGGAGTCCGATACTGTGGAGGAGTTCACGATTATTCGCTAGGTAGAGGTTGAAGATCGAAGGAGCACGTCAAGGCTTGGACGGACTCAAGTCGTGTTGTGTAAGTCCTCTCTGTCGAGTCTTTGTAAAACTACCATACTTAGTGAATTTGTGCCTAGGGCCATCCGAGGTTTTTCCCATTTAGGTTTTCCTCGTACATCGGCGCGTCATATGATATTGTTTATTTTATCTTGATAAAACACCTTAGAACGCATGCTTAGGTTAAACAAGATAAAATTGGTTTAATTATCACACTTATGTATTTTGGTGCTCAAATTAATGGGGTGAAATTTAAGTTAATTTAATCAAGTCATATATTTAATTTGACAATTTAGTTTTTCCTAATTTGGTAATATTGAATATATTGTGTAGGCAAATTTTAGGACTTGTGTTAAATTAATTTTGGGCTAAAAGTAAATTTATCATATTTAACTTTAA
Source organism: Sambucus nigra (assembly GCA_949130495.1). Taxonomy (NCBI): domain Eukaryota; kingdom Viridiplantae; phylum Streptophyta; class Magnoliopsida; order Dipsacales; family Adoxaceae; genus Sambucus; species Sambucus nigra. Next base: position 186,851,274 of record OX422215.1, on the reverse strand, counting down.
GTGTTATTTTTGTTTTTTGAGAAAATCCAAAATTTGGTTTGTGTGAATTTTGTGTGTGTGTGTATTCACCATAATTCACTTCTTTAGGTTTAATTTTAATTTGTTTTGAAAATTAAAATTTGTGTTTAATTTTATTTTTCATCTTTTAAAAAAAGAAAATTAAATAAGTTTTGGAAAATTAAATTCTACTAGAACCATCTATATTCCGCACCTATAGGAAATTAAAGTGAAAGATTTTGAAAATTGTGGGTCCTACATTTCCAATAGATAGGTTTTCTAGCAAAATTAATGATAAATATTTTTATGAAAAAAAATATTGGAAAGGGTGCTACACATGATAGTCATAATGCACATTATTTTTGAAATAAAATCAAAGTTAAAGTGTAAAGGACATGAAACGATGATTTTCTAAGTATAACACAAGTTGGGGTGTAACCCCAGGTTTTGGCTTCGGACGAATAAAAAAAGAAAAGGTGGAATAATGTGAACATTTGAAAAATTATTAAAATTAAAAAGGAACCCGAATGACATTGGGATAATTAAGGAGGGTGGTCCGGATCTCTGGGGTGAAAAGCACAAAATCACTAGCCAGAGTATATAGTGTGCATAACCGGCAGTGCGGAACCCATTAACGTATGCGATTATTGGAAGATTCCGAGAAAAAGATGAAGGAATAAGGAACATGTCAAGAAATGGGGTGTGTGGTGAAAATGTGTTCAGACAACCTAACTTGAAAGAATTAATAAATTTTTCAGTAAAGGTTAAAATGGAAAAGTAAATGTGTAAATTGATTAATGTCTATAAGGTAAAGGAAAGGTAAAGTAAGTGGGTAAATGGGTGCTTAATCAACCTAAGTGGTCAAACCCATAATTAGCACAAGGGTGTATTATGAAAGTTATCCAAAGGCTAAATAAATATTTTCTAACACGGTGTTCGCGTGTGTTGAAAAGGTGATTTTTAATGAAAATACTAATGTGGATCGATTAAAATGAAAAGGATAATTTCAGTAAAGAAATTGCTTTCGGTCAATCCAAGTGTAGTTGTTGAAATATTTAACCGTGTGCATTCAATAAAGTGAGAAATGTCAAAATGAGAAAAGGGGAGTCTTTAACAAGATTAAGATGAATTAATCTGGATAAATAAGGTTTTAAGAAGTATAAACTATTTCATGCATTAAGTATATATATATATATATATATATATATGTACACAATTTAGTTACATGTGCACGTAGGCATAATGTGTTGGAGTCTTCTTTCTTCCATTCGATTCTATACTGTATATTGTGTATTTCTCACTGAGTATTCGGCTCACTCCCTTGTTTTGTTATGGCAGGTTGGGTACGATTTTGTATTTTGAGAGCGTTATATAGGCAAGTACTCTCTTTTATATTACATTAGTAGCTCGGAATGCTTGGACTCCGGGGTGCTCCCCATGGTCCCTCACGTAATTTGATTTGAAATTGGAATCACATGCTAAACAAGTTAAATGTTAACTTAAAATAAATATGGATTAGCAACATTATATAGGTTGTCAGTTGAACTTCATACCTAATGCTCGGGTAGGATCGGGTTGACTACGAGTAACCAATAAATTCGGGTCCGGGCATTACATCTTTTATAATCTCGAGGTTAGATTAATATTTTCTAACTTTCTCTATAAATCCAAACATTTCAATATGATTTTTTTAAGAATCTTCAAAAGTTTAGATCTATTTTCTATCGTTATATCTTAATTATAATTAAGAAAATATTTAAAACAATATCGAACAATTACATCTCAATATTTTAGTTAAATATTATTATGATATCTAGGAAAGTTTGTATCAATTTATTGTTAGTCATTTTATTCTTTAATAGATATAGGTTCTCTCTAGATTCTATATTATTAAAATCTTTGTAATTTGTTTGGACTGTTTGTAAGTACTTTATGCATGGAATGGGTAAATTTAGTTGTTTATATTCCAATCACACATAAAAAAGTCAAACATAATAACACACTTATATTCTACTACTTTGTTGGAGATATTCATATGTGGAGTTTTAGAGAAGTTGCAATATCTACAGTCAAGGGTTGGACAAGTAAAATACCAGGAGTATGTTTCTCAACATATATATTCTTCTTTCTCATTCTTTACTTATTTACTTTTTTTTTAATCTTTTTGACAAGTTTTAGTGGATTTTGGGTTTTTTAGGTGTAGTCAACTCAACTGGTGACTCACACGGAGGTATCCCAGTGTAAATGCTAGTGCTGTGGATGCTTTTCTCTTATTCTTTCTATACTTTCTTTATTGCCTTTTTCAAATCCCAAACAGTCAAGTAGGTAAAATAAAAATAAATCAGATGTAATACCCCGTATTTTTATGGCTTTTATTAAATGGAATTGCTTTTAATTTGGGATTTATTAAATTAATTTGGGATAATTAATTGGAAAATTAATTCGGATTTAAATGCTAGCGAGACGAGAGTTAGTATTTGGTTATTAATATGTCATTGAATATTACTGAGTGATTATGGTAATATGTGATCATTGAATTTATTAAAATTGTCGTGAGTTGAAAATACGACAATTTAGATAATTTAGTTAGGATGCGCGTGTCAGTCGTGTCAGGACCCAATTTAATGGATTTAAAAGTATTTTATTTTTGTGTCATCCGTATGAGCTTTTTGAGTGCACCAACATGTCCGTAAGGGTCCAGATAGTCAGAAAACACTAGCCAGGGGTTTAGTTTGGGTCCCGGGGCATTTTTAGGCCTAACCGACAACCCGAAAGGGTATTTTGGTAATTTTAAAAATTAAGGAATTTAGACCCACGAATTTTAGAGTTTATTTATATATTATTAGAAAGGCCATTAGGGCCATTATCAGCCAAAAACAAAGAGGTGGGCTACGTGAGTTAGAGGAGAGGTTACAAAAAGTCCCCAAACCAAAACCACCAACCACCACCACCACCAATTTGGACGAAATTGTGACCGAAAGGAAGAGAGGACCAACACTTGAACAACAACAACGGATCAGAACATCAGATTTACAGGCAAGTGATTTATCTTGCAAAGATTCAAAGCATATAGTTTACATGTTTTTATAGATTTGAAGATTTATCATAAAAAATAAAAATCGAATGGATTTGAAAGGTTTAAAATCATAATCTGGATAAAACTTGCATGTAGAAATTGTTGGAGTTGATAAACAACCACGAATTTATGATTTATGGGTAGAGAATTTTGAAATTTGATTGAATTATATGATGTTCTTGAATAAATAGGAAAACTAAGTTTTTATATGAAAAATTGGGTATTTTGATTTGAGAAATTGATGTTATAGGTTGATTTGATGTATCTAAAATGTGGGGAATGATGTAAACATGTTAGTAGGTTGATTAGTATATTTAGTCGTGAGTTTTGGACGTTAGAATGAAGAGTTAGAGGTGTAAAAAGTGGAGAACCTGTAACTGTTAAGAATTTTTGGGCTGATACCTGCTTGGTCGATCGATCGACTCAAGAATGTCGATCGATCGAACCATCAATCGATCAACCCCTTTTTTTCGATCGATCGACCCCTTCTGATTTTTGACAAATGTTTCTCTTTAAAGTTTTAGGATTATTCCAAAGCCAATGTTGATTATAAGGGTGATTAATATAATATTGTGGGACTTAGATAAAGTCAGTAGGGTCTTAGTTATTATCGGAGAATGTTATGACTTATGGAATTGATTGCTATTGCTTACGAGGGCCTACCGAGTGAGGCATGGTTAGAAAGCGTTCGAATTGAAACTATAATGGGAATTTATGATGATGTAAGGTTAAGGGCAGTAACAGAGGGACTTTAAGTACTGATATAACATTAGAAACTTATAAGAAGCCTAGTAACCTTTTGAGATAGGTTTAAGTACCCAGATTGATACGAAGAGAGAGTTATCAACCGGAATATATATTATGTGCAATGTTCGGGGTAAACTTGCTACGTACGAGATGAACTAGATGAAATGTGTGAACATCTATATTGATATATGATTACTTAGGTTGTGTGAATGCCTAGTGTATGGATTCCTTATGTGTATGACATACCTATCATACTTGCTATCACAGGAGGTCAGTTTTATTTTGGAAAAGGACCCTCTTATCCTTGTGTGCCTTCGGGGGGATTTAGACTGGTACCTTAAGGACATAGGTATGTGAATGACTTATTTGTGAGTTGATAAGTCAGCTGACCATGGGAGCGTAGGTATGTGCGTGACCCATGGGCATGTGAACTATGTTCGCCTCCAATATGTGTGATTTTGCTTATTGAAACGGTTATTGAGAGATTCAAAACTCGTAGTCCCTATGTACGTGATGTACCGGGATCCGATAGCAGAGTACGCGTGCACCGCGGTCCGCAGCTTAGCCTGGGGGTGCCATATATGTATTTATGTACTGAGAGTGATATACTTATGTACTTGTGACTGGTTCATTGTTGCTGAGGAGATGTGATTAACTAAGATATTTGAATGGGTTAAGTATGAGAATTTAATTAACACTTGAGATAAGTAATTTAATGAATGTGAACATGGGTCATAAATATGGCTTATTTGGGGGTTACGTGTAGATACTCTATGTTAGAATGCGAAGGCAGGAGTGGTACAAACTAGTTAGATAGTGGCATAACTAGGATGGGTTAAAGGCATACGTTAGGCGTGCACAGTAGTTGAGAGGTAAGAAACTCATGTGAGAGTACGCAACTAACGTGTTTATAATATGTGATGTTTAATTGTAATTTAAACACTTGCTAAACTTTTAAACTGTTTTCACATCGAGCTCTGACCCGTTTTCCTCCAAATCTATTTTTGTTTTGTAAAAACATTTTAGGTGCCCAGCCACAGGGAAACCAAGCATAGGAGTTCCATTTTGATGACATGTTGTAGCTGCTGTGAAAGTTACAGGATCTTGATAGTAGACGCTCTCATTTTATCCTTGATTCCTTCAGAGTCTTTTGTATCAGTTAGGGCATGTCGCCCATTCTTATTTAGAGGTTGTAATCGCAGACTTTCATTATTTCAGTTTTGGTTTATTATTTATTCAGACTCTTGTATTGGGACATTATTTACTCTGGCATCTTTATTATTGGAGTGTTTGCTCCAGACTTATTTGATTTCATCTTGTTGAGCATTTATATGAGATTGGTTATGCGATTGTTGGTTTATTAAATAAATTCTTGTTTAATTGTTGGCTTAATTAATAAAATTTGACATCTCTCTTTTTAAATATTAGGTGGCTAGTAATTAATTAAATGTTATTGACAGTGATGCTAAGACTGAACCAACTTGATATTATGTATTAATTTAATAAAGGAGTAGCTACCCGGTATTTAATTAGACGGGGTGTTACAGGTTGTATCTGAGCATCAGGTTCTAGTGTCCTTTAGGATCTGTGCGGCTTATTATGCTTCCAGCGTAGCTTTCTTTGATATAGAGCCCCATGTTTATGGTTGTTGATTTCTTTGGTAAGATTTCGTTCTCCTGCTATGATGTATATGATAGTGAATCTTATTTACAATCGGGTGTGTTCGTGTGCTAAACAATGTAGTACGCCAGGCGAAGACAGTTGGGCGAACACCAGGAGGTAAACGATCAGTTGAGGTTATTTAATTTATTAAATAAGGATGACCGTAGTTGAAGTCACCCATATTATGGCACGGAAGTCCAGGATGGTATAGACGGCTAATGCGCGATTTGCGACTTCCAGGTACAACTATAGCAGGAGTGGGGTCAAATTAGATTCACCCAACAAGGTTGGAATGGGAGAGAAAGAGTTAGGTGAAACATTAAAGAGAACCAGCAAAGATTTACTTAGATTAGGGTGAAATAATATATGAGTTGGTCGACCAAGTTATTAATCATAATGTCGAGGTTAGATTAATGATTAAGGTAACCTTCAATGATCCCTTCCCCCCTCAATCTATTTAATGATATCTACATTAGGTTTAACCCTTCTAGAGTGTGGTAATCCCCAATCCAGATCCACTCCTTGCTTCCCAATTAAACCCCAATAAAGAAGAACCATTTTTTCCAATTTTTGGAGGTGTTATGGGTGTCTTTAATAAATAACTGAACTTCCTACTTTAGTGGAAAGTATTTCGTCCTTGTATCACATTTTTTCTTGAGTGCTTTGAAGCACTATATGTGGAAGAATTGAGATGGGGTCATCTCTTGCCCCCTGTTCCTTGAGTTTGTAAATGCGATAACCACAATCATTAGTGGCCTCTAGGAATTGGCCACAAACTAGGTAAGGGTTAGCCTAGAAGTAATAAATACCTCTCCCACTATATAAGGGAGATGGAAGAGATCCATAATCCATGAAGACTTTGTTAAAACATACAAACCCAGGAACCCTCAATCACACCCTTTTGTGAGGCTCAAATGCCATAAGAAGTAAAGAATTGAGAATTTGGTACCTCCACATTAAAGTTTTTAAGCTCTCAGCCATAATAATAAAGGATTTTTAGGCTATACCGGCAAACCTAGGATCCAAAAATACGACACCAATATGTCTTGCCAATAGCCCGATCTTATTTTAAGAAACAAGGGGAATGTATTCCGAAAGTGAGGGTTTAGTATCTATGTAAACTTCTATAATACACAGGGGGTACATAGGTTATAACACTAAATAATACCAATTTTGTTCAGTTTAAATATTTGTAACCCTAGATTTGAGAAAAAAACATAGCGAAAACAATTTAATATATTAAATTAAAATTCAACAACAGTGAATGGGATTTTAAATCTTAAAAATAAATTTAAATGAGTTAAATTTAAACTCACATACACAAGGCAAGATATAATCTAATTAAGTGTGAATTAAATAGATTAAAGCCTTCAAAGTTTAATTAAACCTACCAAACTATGGATTAACCCAAAGTCTAGGTGCACAAATGTGTGATATGCAATTAACTGCAAGAGAATCCACTAATCAATCCCACAACACTAAATCTACGAGGAAAAACCCCAACTAGGGGAAAAAAAATCTCAATGCATGCCTATCTCTCAACAACTTGAAAATAATTTTTTTACAAGATACAAGAAGATACCACTCACTTATCCCATTTAGAAGTAGTTACCTATGCACATAATACTCACCACCATTGGATGAGAAACCACTTTTAAAATTCATCAAAATGATGAGTATGCCCATTCTCCTCCTAGCCATTGCATCTTGAGTTCATTCATGCAATGAATTGCTCAAAATGAATAAATTTATTTTTAGAATTAATTCTGATTAGAAATGAAGTTGAATGTTAGACTTTGTGGATTTGGAAAATAATTCACTCATAAAATCCCTTACAATACATTGATAAAGTATGAATATAGCCAAGTCACTCAAAGGATATGTGAAGTTGCAAGAGTCACTAATATTCTAATAAAAATGAGTTAGACTCCAAACTAAATTGTTCAACTTATGAGATTTGGAGTTAAAAATCAAATTTATAGCAATTAAAAAAATTGAGCCGCCATACCTATAGTGTCGGATTCGATGCGTGCGCACGGTTAAAATCTTATTGGATAAGTACATGAAGGTGGGTCTGATCTCATTTTATTAAAATCATTCCCATGGTTGTTAGTACGCTCTGTGTGCAAGCTTGTGCATAAAATACAATATTTTCAACTTTGCAAAGAGTTTAATGAAATAAAGCCCAAAAAATTTTAAGAAATTTTACACATTTAAAAATATTTTGCAATTTACTTATGTACAAAAATTCGTTTTAATAAATGCGTGTATGTGAAAACCTAAGATGTCAAACATTCACAACTAAAAAGGATATAAAAGTCGTGCTAGGTCAGAAGCTTGTAGATGCTCCAAATCCATAAATGCCAAAAGATGTGCAAGGCAATCTAATTGGATCAAGCCACCCATCTACAACTTTTATACGAGAATCAAGCATTGATCTTGATTATTAAAGACTCAATGTTTTGACATGCGAGATAGCCAATTTTTATATAAATGGATTATAATACATATTCAATCTCTCCCTTTGTCTATTCCGTGGAAAAAGCCCCCCAAACTATAAAATTCTTAACTATGACTATAAAACAAACCCCACATAAGACAATACAGAATGTATGACAACTATAACATCATAATAGTTCAAAAGACTGATAGACACAACAACTCAAGTATGGAACCATTGATTCAATACTTACAAAACGTGAAAAATAATTAAAGATCACACATGCATGAAAATATAAAAAGACATCCCCCTTGATCCGGAATTATTCAAAAGTAAATATCAATATGAAGGAACATGGGAGGCATAAGAAATAAACTCTCCCTAAATCATACCAATATGTTTCTCCCCCTTAATTCTGAAATCCCTTTTGACACAATGAAACAAGTATTTTTCTCATCCTCTTAAAGTATATCTTGCCATACTGTTACTCATCCCCTCATTTGGACATAAATACCATAGAATGGAATATGAATTCTCCCTCTAACTTATTAAGTTTCGCCCCCTTTTATTCAAAATAGTCGAAGCACGATAAAAACTCAACCTAGATAATGGGGGAAAGATATATAACATGGAAAAATAAAAGCACAATAATATCAAGAAAAAAAAATATAACTATGCATGATATAAAATATAGAATATGATAACCAATGCTAAAACATGAAGTGCATGGCTTAACAAAGGATAATGAAGGGATAAAACCTGAAATAACACGATATAGATGAATAATAATGATATAACATCACCACATTGAGGTAGTCCTGGAAATTGATAAAGAACATATCCAATATCTATTTTCACAGAAGAAATTTGACTTTTCAATTACTCCTACATAATATTCATCTTCCTCATAATCGTATCCCGTGTCTCCCAAATGAGAGAGAACTCGATCTCCATAAAACACGCATTTACTGATGTATGATAGGAATAAGGGCATGGGAAGTTGATGGTTGTGTAGGATGTGGATCAGGTGTAAGTGCATGTCCATGTTGAATGATGAAAGGTCCTATATGGAAATATTCGTAAATGGATTAATAAAGTAATATGTGGTCTTCTGACGATCTATCCCGCAGAACAACAAATCGATAGACTCGTGATTATTAATGATATTAGCAAGAAAATATCCATGGATCTTGGGAACCCTAAGAAAAATAGATAATCTGTGATCATACGTGCTAAAAGGTTAAGCATCATGAGAATCATCGTTATCCGCACGTTGAATAACATTAAGAATAACAATAGGAAGGTCAGTACATATATAAATCTAGAAACACCATAGGAAAAATCCTTAACCATACTTCTTAGAAGAAAATAATATATGTATGAGGAAAATTATAATTTCTCATCATCTATTACTTTGGCTCATGACATTACACCCCACTTAACCATCATGAACATTCTTAAGACTTCAAGTGAAGATGATTTAGCAATCGAATAGAACAATAGAAAATCGATCATCACTACATTTTTGGAGAAGTTTTATGAGTTTTTTTATGCAATCTATTCATTTAGGGGAATTTTAAAAGAGTTTGAAAACTTAATTTTTTTTTTCAAAATGTTTTTTAAAATTTTTGCAAGGTCTTTAGAACGACATTGAATGACGTTCGAATTAATTCCTATACATCGTTAGCACAACTTAAACTTCATTCAAACAAGATTAATTGTCGCTTATTTTAGCAGGCTCTGAAATCTCGTTGGATTAGTTGTTTGATGTATGTTCAAATGAGAAAGGGTACCTCTTTTGAACTAGATGTACCTTTATTCGAACGAGTATGCAAAAAAATATTTTTTTATCAAGTGCAGTCTTACATAGCTATTTCTTGGAGATTTTTCTCCCTATAAGTAGAGATGTGGACCTGCATTTTAATCTAAGACTTTTAGATATATTTTACTAATTAAACTCTTTTATTTTTTCAATCCAAATCTCATGGATTATTTAAGATTAATTTACTAAACCAAGAACAAAATCCTTGTTTATAACCTTGTGGAGTTAATTATCCACTGTTGAAGATAGGAGAACAGTTTCCTGAGGCTTATTAGTGAAGGTTGATGAAAGTATGACTTGATGTGGGGAATTTATGAATCTGTATCACTTGCTTTTGACAAATAGGATTGAAGACATTGCTGCATCACTCAGTGGAGCTCTAAGTTTTATGTGTCTATAGATGTCTGTCTATAATACCTAGTTATAAATAGTGCAGAAATATAGGTTTTGCCTGAAAGGGATTTTTCCTCACCTCCTATCTTCTGTTTGTGGTTTGGTTGGATTCAATTTAGTTTCATTATCTTGCATGTTTAGGTTCACCTAATCAAGATAAAATTTGGACTAGATATATTTTGGTGGGTGTGTGACCTAGTTTACAATTTATACTTATAATTGGACCACTCTACGTTTTTTAAATTGGTATCAGACCTTGTTTCTACAAGTTAGGTAGATGAATCCTGGTGGTGATATGGATAACCCGTACACTAGTCCACCTTTGTTTAATGTGTCTAATTGTGAATATTAGAAAGCTAAAATGAGATTGTCTTTGAAGGCAATTGATGAGCGCGTCTGGTTTGCTGTTGAAAGGGAGTGGACTCCTCACACTGTGACTAATAAACATGTCATTAGTCTTAAGCCAATCACTAATTGGATAGAAGATGACCTTAGATTGTGAAATTTTAACTTTGAGAAAGACAAAAATTTCAAAGCAGGCAAGAATATTTTTGAGGATGATCAACATAGAGATAGAGGTAAGTACCCTAGCTAAGTTCAATAAAAAAGATGTTATGAGTGAGAGGGTAATGGTTACAAAGCCCACAAGTGTCCCACTAGAATTAAGAGGCAGGGCAAAAGTAAAGACACTAATAATGCGACTCTAAGCGATAGTGATGTCGAGTCGATAGATTCTGTGGATGAAATACCATATAAACCTAACTTCACCGCATTTATGGCCAGTCACATTAGTACTTCTAGTACGTCCCACACCAGAGAGGACATTTCTAAATGTGATGTCCGAAATGTAAGGACATAAATGTCCAATTGAGTCCCTGCATTGTTTTGACTTAATTCCGTGAACAAAACTGTGTTTGTAATAGGTCATAAGGGAGATTTTATTTTATCACAATCCAACTTGGTCTATGACGTATTGAAAAAATTGAAGATGTTGCAGCAAAGCTTCAAAGAATTAATCATGCCGAAGTTTAATTGGTTCAAGTTTATTCGTCTTCAAAGTTAATTGCATTTCGAGAACACACAGTTAAGAATGCGTATAATTAATGGTGCTCGGAATATATTTTATAAAAGATAAGGATGTAATTTTTATAAGGAAAATATTTTAAAATGTTTTAAAAGTGTTTTAAGTGTTTTACACTACGTTTTATTCTGATAAGCTCGAAAAGGAGTTTGACTTATTTGGATCTCTTTTGGAAGAGACATTTAAAAGAAAAAGTCAAAAAGTCAAATTGACACGTGACATCGTTCAGACGACATAAGAGCTCGTTTGAGCGAGATTCTCATGTCGCGTGAACGACGTATCATTCCCGTTTGAGTGACAGAGTTTTCGAGGCGGCACTTAATTCCTATTTAAAGCGTGTTTTCGTCAGAATTAATAAGTGTGCATTCTGAAAAAATAGTTTACGATCCAGAAACATGTTTGCACATGTTTTTATAAGGTTTTAAAAGCTTAAACACATCCTTAGAGTTTGCAAATATCCAAGTTATCATTATTATATGTTTATGTGATCTTGCGGCACCAAAAAGGTCTGTTCTACACTTGAACATCAGGGTTTTGAGATGAAGAAAAGAGAAGGACTTCTTGTTCGACATCGTAGATGTATCAAAGCCATTCGATGGACACCGAGACATACGTGGATGCGTGTGTTATGGACATGTATCGTGGAAGATGAAATTTCTGCGTGGGCACTATTGAAGAACGGTAGAAGATCAGAAGAAGCGTCAAGACCCGTGGGGATCGAGTCATTGAGTAAGGCTAATCTATCTTTATAAAACCTTTGTTCATAGTGATTGTCTGGCTTGGGCCGTCCGAGGTTGTTTTCCCATCTTGGGTTTTTTCCTCGTACGTCCGGCGTTGTGAGTATTCTTTACTGTACTTTACTTGCTTTGATCACTAGATGTATGTTTAGGATTAATTAAGATAAAATTGGTTTAAAGTAAGAATTGATTTTTCACAACTTGGTTTGGTGCTTATTAAAAGTTGGATAATTTTTTGGTAAAAATTGGTTTGATTTGAAATACACACATAGGAACCACCCCGTTTATACACTAAACATTATGTCGAACTATTCTGGAGAGAGTGAAGGTGATGAAGAGAATTTGAGTGGGGGGGGGGGACGTGGTCTCCAATAATCCTACACCTAATTTTACACCGAGTCTTTTAAAAACTAAAACTAAAACTAAAAATAAAAATTTAACTTTTAGGGTGTTGAGTTTAGAAAAGGAGTTAGAAGTTTCAAGAGAGTGTGAGGCCTCAGGGAGTCAACTCGAAAGTTGAAAGTTTCTTTGTGTGAAAAACTTATTGTGGTAGGTAGAGATAAAACTGTTTTGACCAACAAAGTGGATAGTATTATAAGAGATCTTCAAGAATCATTGGAAACCTATGAAAAACTTGATACCCATGTTTCCCAACTCGAGAAAGATCTTGAATGTACCCGGGAGGTTAAGGTCACTTTAGAGGACACATCTAACAAGGTTGCACAGATATTTCTCGATCCCGCGTTAGTTTTTAACGAGAGGTAAGGGTTAGGTTATGACAGTGCATCCACTTACCATAATTCACCCAAATCGGTTCCCAAGTTTTTTATCGATCCGTATGGGCCTCGACCTAACCAACCAAAAAGAACTCATCCTATCAATTTTAACCAAGGTTGACCCAAAACTAATCTTAGTTTGTACCCATTGCAATCAAAGAGGTCACCTTAGGGAGTTTTGATTTAGCCAAGGAAGAGTTTCTAACACATATGCTCCCACACATCGCCATAGAGACTTTGCTAGTCTTTAAGAACAAGTGGAGTTTTTACTTTAGATATCTTAATGTTTGATGCAGGAATTTCAACGAATGTCTACTCCTTTTGAAAATACCTCCTGACTAATGATTGAGGTCAAGAATTTTTATCTAGTATAGGGAGATTTTCATATTGATATCATTTGTCCCTATTATTATATTGTATTCTTATGTTCATATTTTTGAACAATAAAAAATGATTTTCTTTTATTTTAGAAAAAAATTGAAAAATTTATAAAAGATTTATTTTTGATAAAAATAATTTCAAAAGTTAAAAATTGTGTTTGTATTTTTCTTTACACTATGTAGGATGCATAATTAATATGTTCAACTCACAACCACATTCCATACATTCATGTGACTAACTCATGGTGTTATGAGGCTTGGCTTTATTTCTTTTGTGTGCTTAAAAATGCATGCTTAGCATTTCGTTGTTCTTTGATAATTACTTTTTTCATGCTAAACTCTTTATATCACTTTTATTTTCACACATGTACGATCCTTTTGAATAGTGTGCTTGCATGTCATATGTCCAATAGGGTGTTCTCATTTCAATCATGCTTAATAAGGAACCAAATGTACTCGGAACTAATTATGCTTGTAAGAACCATTGTAAAAATTTCTTTTCCCCCCAAAATTGATTTTTGTTTAAGAAATGGATAGGGGCTACAAAAGAAGCAATCTTCTTTAAATTAAAGGTCATCATTGAAAAGAGACTCAAATATAATTTCGGCACATAAAAACAGAAGAACCAAGGCCAATTTTTTTCACTGATGCTTGATTTACTTGAGCTATATGATTCCTTCAAAATTTTGAGAGTTTATGCTTCAAATATGAGATTTTGAGGGAGTTATAAGTTGAAGATCAATGGGTTTTCACAATAAGGTTCCTTTATCAACATTAAATAGTTTGACGTCATTGATTTGAGAAGAATTAAAATTCATGAAATTTAGCATAAGTTGAGTAAATTTCATTGTGTTCAATTTTTTTACACCTAAGGCTGAACCGAGTTCTTTAATTAGGAGGATCTCTTTAACTTCATGCACCTTTGCGTTGTATGCTTATGTTAAATTTACCGTGCATTAAATTCACATAATTTCATACCATTTCCATGATTCGGATATTTTTCAGCTACTCCATGGTGTGGCGGTTTGTATTTGTACTTATATGTATATTTATATACTCTAAAAATTTGAAATTTTTTCAGAAATAGTTTGTTGCTTCCTTGAAGTCTCATGTCATCTGCTTAATTGTTTATTCATTGTGATGATATTTCATATATGGATTCTCGTGATGCTAACATTTTAGGATTATTTTCTTACCCTTTGTCTATTATAGACAAAAAGGTGGAGAACATATTGAGGGGGATATTTTTTTTTTGAACTACATGTGTTACAATATTTCTTTTGCTTCATGTGTACAGGTTTTTTCTGCATTTAATGATTTCATGGACTACACGATGAATATTTTCAGTTGAAGACAATGTCATAAGTTTCTTTTCCTTTTTGGGTTTGGGAGGGCATTAGCTGAACTTGTTTTAAGGAATATTTATTTTAGGTTTGTACTTTGTATCGAAATAGGCAAAGAGAAATTTGTAAGAGAAACATTTGTAATTACTCCTCATCTATTTTAGTATGGATCATCCTATTACACCCCACTTCACCATCATGAACTTTCTCAAGACTTCAAGTGAAGACGAGTTAGTGACTGAACACAATAATCGAAGATCGATCATCACTAAATTTTTCGAAGAAGTTTTATGAGGTTGTTTTTGCGTAATCTTTTCATTTAGGGGTATTTTAAAAGAGTTTGAAAACTTAAAATATTTTTCCAAGATGTTTTTTGAAGTTTTTTTAGAGATTGTGCAAGGTCATTAGAAAAACATTGGATGTCGTTCGAACGAGTTCCTATACATCGTTAGAATAGCTTCAACTTCGTTCGAACGAGACTGATTGTTGCGTCTTTTGGAAGGCTTTGGAATCTTGTTGGAATAGTCATTTGATGTATGTCCGAACGAGAAAGGGTACTTAATTTTGAAAGATATGTATCTTCATTTGAACGAGTATGCAAAAATATATTTTTGTCTGATTTCAAATGCAATCTTTCATGTCTATCTATTGAAGATTTTTCTCTTTACATGTAAAGATGAGGACCCTCATTTTAATCCAAGTCTTTTAGACATATTTTAGTGATAAAACTCTTTTATTTTTTACAATCCAAACCCCTTGGATGATTTGAGATCACTTTATGAAACCACAAAGAGCCTAATCCTTGTTCATAACCTTGAGGAGTTAATTCTCCATTACTGAAGATATGGATATTGTTTCCCGAGGCTGATCGGTGGAAGCCGAGGTAAGTGGAGTTTGCCGTAGGGCATTTCTAGATATGCATCACATACTGTTGATAATTGGAATTGAATATATTGCCATGTCACTTAGTGGAACTCTAAGTTTTGTAAGTCTGTAGATGTTTGTTTTTAATACCTAGTTATAAACAGTGCTGAAATATAAGTTTTTCTCGAAAGGGATTTTCCCTTATCTCCTATATTCTATTTGTGGTTTGTGGTTTGTTTGGCTTCAATTTAATTTATTATCTTACATGCTTGGGTTCACCTAATTTAATCTAGATAAAATCTGGACTAAATAGATTTTGGTGTGTGTGTGACCTACTTTATGAGTTATACATATTACCGGACCACTCTATGTTTTTAAATATGTGATGACGAAGTGAACTACAAAATAGGGAGGACAAATAGTGATCTATCAAAACAAGTAATCTCTCCCAACAAGGTACATAAAAATGGAGTCATGTGAAATTCCAAAATAAAAAAAGGAATAAAATTAAGATGCTTAAATCTCGATAATTATAGTTACTCAAAAAACACGTCCTCAATAAAAATGATCTCATAATCACGAATAAATGAATACTATTGGAGTTTTGTAATGGAATGAATGAAATATAATAATTAATTTCTACAAGGCACGTTCTTAGAACGCTTTCTTTTAGGCAATATTTCTCCCAATCCGGTTGAGACAGAACTGCGAGTACACAATGGGTTTTATAGAATCTGCCTTCAGGATACAATGCACTGTATAAACAGTTTGTTTAATTCAAACTATGTACTATTTGATCAAACCTATAACACTCTAAATTTGTAACTTGATAATGCCAAGAGGTATAGGACGAAGAGAGGAGAAATTAGCAATTTTCGGTGTCTAAAACAGAGGCCTGGAACTCTTTTTATAGCCATTTCTGTGACTGTTCTTCAACAGTCTTAGCTCTTCATGTAGTTACTCAACAGCCGTTGGATCGTGCCTGTTTGGAACAACTTCGATCTAACGGTTCAGATTGGGCATCCCATTATAAGCGAATGGACATCCCCTACACGAAACGCTACGAGTTCATCTAACGGTTCAGATTAAGTCATTTCGGATTTTAAAACCTTTGATTGGATCGTTTAATCTCAACCGTTGATCGGTTTTACCTCGTTAAAACTTTAGGCTCCCACGCTCCAAGCAACGATGTACACATGCGAAGTGCCAAGTGCACGTCAAAGTGCGCAATGTGCCCTAAGTCGCCCAATTGCACTTTTGCGCGCCGCGTATCGCGCTTACACGTGTCGCGATTGGTGGTGCTTAAGCACCACCGCAATGCGTAGGATCATAGCCTCTTATTTGACTTGTCAACTAAGAATCTTAGTTGTCCTTTAGTTGATATACCACTACTTTTTGTAGTATTCTTCTAATGTGGGATAATATGGGATTTTGAGCACTCCCATATCTTTCACACCTATTTGCTCATGTTTCTACCTTCTAAAATAAAACCCAAACTATGTTTAAATTAAAACACCAATAATATAATAAAATATTAACAACTAAAAATAAAACATCAATAATATAATTAAAATATTATGTTATATTGAAATTTATCCAACATTCCCCCACCAATTTCAATATACACGAGAGAGCTAAGCAAAAAAGACAATAAATAACTTTTGACATTATCGCTAAAATATATTACATAAATGAGAAGTGTCTTTCAAACTTGAACTTCCATATAGTGTAAATACTTCAAAGCTTCATCAAGGTGCTATGGTGAACATATCTTGAACCAAGGACCCTTTAAGACTAGACGGAACTGTCACACACACCGATTTATGAGTTTATGAGTGTTCTTCTAGCATGCACTTTTGTGGCCATGTGCTAATCCTGATTTCATGAGCGCTTTAGGATCGGTCTTGATTCCATAGAAAGAGGCCACACTTTCGATACTCGTATAGCTAAATCAACTTTTGTGATTCTGCGAGTCACACTTATATGATTTATTAAGAAGTAATCTTTATCCTCTAACATGTAGAAAACCAACACTAGGCACATAGGAATGGAACTTTTGTATAAAATTCCTAGTGTTCCATAACTATAATTTAACTTGTTAGTATCACATTGAACTCTATTTATATTTTCAAGATATGAGTTGGGTTCCCATTAAATATAGTTGTGTTTATTTAATAGACCTTAGTCCCATTCCTTTTGAGGTGATATATATCATCTCCCTAACAAGACCTTTAGTCAGAGGATCTGCTAAATTCTTATTCGTTTTAACATAGTCGACTGCAATTACTCCTTCTTTGAGTAATTTTCTTATAATTTTATGCCTTAGACTAATGTGTTTAGATTATCCGTTGTAAGTTTTGTTCAAAACTTTATAAATTGTGGCTTGACTATCACAACTTATCATAATAGAAGGAGATGGTTTTTTCCATAAAGTAATATCATACAGCACATTTCTAAGTCATTCTGCTTCTTTACATGCATATGCTAGGGCTATAACTTCAGATTGCATTGTTGAATCTGACACACATGTTTGTTTCTTGGATCTCCAAGAGATAGCTGCTCCTCCTAGCGTAAAAATCCAACCATTAGTTGACTTGGATTTTGATTCAAGATTATTCCAACTTGAATCACTATATCCTTCTAAAACAGATGGATATCCTACATAATGTAAGCCATAGTCCCAAGTCCTCTTCAGGTATCTAAGTACCCTAGAAATCGCATTCCAGTGCTCTTGTCCTGGATTACTTGTAAATCTACACAAGACACTCACTGCATAAGCAATGTCTGGTCTAATGCAATGCATGGCATACATTAGACTCCTAATAATACTAGCATATTTAAGTTGGTCCATAGCACGCCCAGTATTTTTCATTAATTTGATACTAGGATCCACAGGTGTAGTAGCTGGCTTAAGTTCAAAGTGATTATATCTTTTAAGAACTTTTTCTATATAATGAGATTGAGATAATGCTAAAGAATTATCCTTTCTCACAATTTTGATTCCTAAAATCACATCAACTTCTCCAAGATCTCTCATATCAAATTTTGATGAAAGAAACCTTTTGGTTTCTTCAACATATTTGAGATTAGACCCAAATATTAACATGTCATCCACATATAAGCAAATAATAACACCAACACCATTTTCAAATTTACTATATATACATTTTTCGGCATCATTAACTTTATATCCATGGGATATAACAATATTATTAAACTTCTCATGCCATTGCATAGGATCTTGTTTAAGGCCATAAAGAGATTTAACCAGTTTACACACTTTTTTTTCTTGGCCAGGCAAAACAAACCCTTCGGGCTGTTCCACATAAATCTCTTCTTCTAAATCACCATTTAAAAATGAAGTTTTAACATCCATTTGATGAATAACTAAATTATGAATAGAAGCAAGAGATATTAATATTCTAATGGAAGTGATTCAAGCAACATGAGCATATGTATCAAAGTAATCAATTCCATGTTTTTGCTTATAGCCTTTAGCAACTAGTCTTGCCTTAAATTTATTTATAGAACCATCCGGATTTAATTTTCTTTTAAATATCCATTTGCACCCAATAGGTTTAGCCCCAGGGGGAAGATCGGAAATAACCCAAGTTTGATTTGACAGAATTGAATTCATTTCATCATTTATTTCTTCTTTCCAAAAGACAGCATCCCTATATGTTACCGCTTCATGATATGTTGTCGGTTCATCTTCTACATTAAGAACAAATTTATTTTTGTTCTTAGTCTCATTTAAATCCCCTTCAACTAAATAAATAACAAATTCAGGCCCAAATGTTTTTTCAGTTCTTTATTTTTTACTCCTTCGTGGTTCAACGTCATTCGTTCTTTTCGAAGAAGATATAGGTTGTGAATTTTCTTCTAAAGTTGAGGAGTCAACAGTTGGATTATTATTTTCTAAACCTTGATTCAAAGTACTAAACTTTGTTAGATGTTCAAAGAATTGTACATCTACCTACTCAATGATTTCTTGAGTTTTAAGATTTAAAAATCTATAAGTCATACTATTACCAGAGTATACAATAAAAACACATTTGTACGTCCTATTTCCTAGTTTAGGTCTTTTAGGTTCGGATTTTCTTACATAAGCAAGACATCCCCAAACTTTAAGACGTCTAAGATTAGGCTTACAATTAGACCATAATTCGTATGGTGTAACATCCTTGCTTTTCAATGGAACTCTATTTAAAATATAACATGCGGATAAAACCGCTTCTCCCCACATCGACAAAGGTAAACCAGAACTGATTAACATTGCATTTATCATTTCAACTAAAGTCCTATTTTTTCTTTCCGCCGTTCCATTTTGTTGTGAGGTATAAGGTGCCGTAACTTGATGGATTATTCCATGAGTACTATAAAATTGTATAAACTCACTTAGGTAATATTCACCACCCCTATCGGATCGTAGGACTTTAATTTTTCGATTTTGTTGAGTTTCAACTTCTGCTTTAAAAGTTAGAAATTTCTTGAAAACTTCATCTTTACTTTTAAGTAAATATGTATATGCATACTTAAAGTAATCATCAATAAAAGTTACGAAATATTTATTACCACCATGAGTCATATTACTCTTCATATCACATACATCACTATGAATAAGATCAAGCATTTCAGATGTCCTCTCAACAGATTTAAACGACTTTCTAGTTATCTTCGATTGAGCACAAATTTCACATTTAGAAAGGTTATCAAATTTACAATCCGAGATTAAGCCAAGATTAACCATATTTTTTATACTTCAAATTCACATGACCTAATCTACTATGCCATAAAGAAATCGACTCAACCATATAAGCAGAACTAATATTATTGATTACATTAATTTTGATCATGCCGTTACAAGAGTACCCTTTGCCAATAAATTGGCCATTTTTTGACAAGACAAACTTATCAGACTCATACACTAGTTTGAAACCTCTCTTATTGAGAAGATCCCCAGACACAAGATTTTTACACATATCAGGTACATAAAGTACATCAATTAGAGTAAGTGCCTTTCCAAAAGTTAACTAAATTCCACAGTGTCTTTCCCAACTACATTTGTGCGAAGATTATTTGCCGTCTTCACTTCGTTTCCATCAATTTCTTGATATGTTTTGAATGAAGATCGGTCTTTGCATATGTGGACCGTTGCGTCGATATCCATCCACCATCAACTTTCATTATCAATTGAATTTTCTTCGCATAAAGTAGCAATAATATCTTCAACATTGTTGGTTTCCTTCGACCCTTGTTTTTCCTTAAATGCCTTCTTTTTAAGATGACATTCTCGAGAATAATGGCCCAGTTTGTCGTAGAAGAAACATTTTCCCTTCTTTTTCTTCTTTGCACTTTGGTTCAATTTTGAATCATTCTTTGCTTTAAATTTTGAGTCTTTGATAATCTTGGATTTTTGATCCTCAACCATATTAGCTTTTGAATGACCCTCACCTTGTTCATCCTTCTTTTCTCGAATACGATATCATCTTCAATACGAAGGTAACGAAGAAGGGATTCCACAGTATAAGTCTTTTCATCATGATTAATTTTCTTCTTAAAGCCATTCCAAGATGATGGAAGTTTTAAAACAATAACCCCTACTTGAAATTCATCTTGAAGATTAATTCCAGCGGCTTTAAGGTCACCAATGATTTGTTGGAGTTCATGTGCTTATGCAACGCCAGATTTATTATTACTCATTCTAAAATTCATATAGTTTGAAATTAGAAACTTACGGTTGCTCGCTTCCTCGTTTTGATACTTTGTCTCCAAAGCCTTCCATAATTCCTTTGCCATCGGAATCATTCGATGAGTGCTATAAACAGTTTGAGACAAATCATTGAGAATATGTCCTCGATACATAAATTCGTCTTCTTTCCTCTTTACACGTTTTTGCTTTATTTCTTCGGTGTCTTCAGGTGTGGGGTCGGGAATTTGTTCAAGGTTGTCATCTAGAATGTATGATAGTTTTAGTGATGTGAGGAAGAACATAACTTTCTCTTGCCAAGGGATGAAATTTTCGCCATCAAAACGGTCGAGTCGGATTAAGTCTTGACTCATGACTTGAATAGATTGTGCCACTGTTCCTTCTATTTGAGTGGAGTAATAAGAATATAAAATATTGCCTAAAATTGTTGGATTTTTGTAATGGAAAGAACGAAATATATTAATTAATTTCTGCAAGGCATGTTCTTGGAACGCTTTATTTTAGGCAATATTTCTCCCAATTCGGTTGAGACAGAACCGTGAGTACACAATGGGTTTTATAGAATCTGCTTTCAGGATACAATGCAGTATGAACAGTTTTTTTGATTCAAAGTATGTACTGTTTGATCAAACTGAGAGCACTCTAAATTTGTAACTTGATAATGCCAATAGGTAGAGGACAAAGAGAGGAGAAATTAGCAATTTTCGGTGTCCAAAACAGAGGCCTGGAACTCTTTTTATAGCCATTTCTGTAACTGTTCTTCAACAGCCATAGCTCTTCATGTAGTGACTCAGTAGCCATTGGATCGTGCCTGTTTGGAATAACTTCGATCTAACAGTTTAGATTGGGCGTCCCATCGTAAGCGAATGGAAATCCCTTACATGAAACACTACGAGTTCATCTAACGGTTCAGATCAAGTTGTTTCGAATTTTAAACCCTTTGATCGGATCATTTAATCACAACCGTTGATCTATTTTACCTCGTCAAAACTTTAGGCTCCCACACTCTCAAGTGCGCGTCAAAGCGCGCAATGTGCCCTAAGTCTCCCAATTGCACTTTCGCCCGCCACGTGTCGCGATTGGTGGTGCTTAAGCACCACCCAATGCGTAGGATCATGCCTCTTATTTAACTTGTCAACTAAGAATCTTAGTTGTCTTTTAGTTGATATACCACTACTTTTTGTAGTATTCTTCTAATGTGGGATAATATGGGATTTTGAGCACTCCCATATCTTTCACACCCATTTGCTCATGTTTATACCTTCTAAAATGAAACCTAAACTATGTTTAAATTAAAACACCAATAATATAATAAAATATTAACAACTAAAAATAAAAGATCAATAATATAATTAAAATATTATATTATATTGAAATTTATCCAATAAATACAACATTAAAGTGTCCTTTAACGGAATAGTAAGGTTCGTGAAGAGCTCGTGGAAAATAGATGCATTCTCCTGATGGTGAGGCGAGAATAAATGATAATCTAATAAGTTTCATATACACTCGACCTAAAATATCCCTTTTAGAGTCTTCTCCAGATGAACAAGATATACGTCCCGTTTGGTGTGGATAAATTGAGTGGCAAAAGAGCCATTAAAAGGCTGACCTCCATGAGCGATATGAAAGTTTAAAGGATTAATTATCAGTTTCTCCACCATAGGATCATATGGTGAACACACAATGTATTGGAACAATGACGTGTGCATCAATTCACGATGATATATGACTCACCTGGAGCACTACGTCCTCCCTGAATAGGTGCAATATTTTCTAGCCACATGATGTTTGAATAAATGAACAAAAAAGCATCAAATCAGTGTAAAACTAATCAAAGTAA